>CAIGRN010130421.1:0-17842 GCA_903798345.1 Fraxinus anomala
TTTTCCTTCTGATTTTTGCATACCTTTTCCACCTGTCCAAATTGTTTACAAGACCTACATTAGACTCCAGGTCTGAACCAACACCACTTTGGTGAATGGCAGTTTCTTTTGCAATGTGGACATAAAGGATACTTAGCATCATTTCTTGAACTTTTAAGTTCAGTTCCCTTCTTTATGTTTTGTGGCTTCTTTCCATCAACACTTGTTTGAGTTCTCTGCTTTCCTTTAACAAACAGATAACCATCAATCTACTCTTCTTACCTGAACAATCTCCTTTGTTCAGTGGCTTCAAGAGTATTTACTAATTTAGCCAAAGAAATGCCCGCCAAGTCTATTGGATCATCAAGTGAATAAATCATGGATTCAAACTTCTCTGGTAAACTCATTAGCACCTTCTCCACTACTCTCTTGTGTGGCAAATCATCTCCAAGCAATTTGATCTAATTTACCACTTTCATTTGCCTATCAGCAAACTCTTTAACCGTTTCTGAATCCTTCATCTTCAATGTTTCAAACTCCCTCCTGAAGTTCAATACCTGCATCTGTCTGGTCCTTTCATTGCCTCTGAATTTCTCCTTCAACATGTCCCATGCTTCATTTGTAGTTTCACAAATGATTATCCTTGTGAATATAGGATTTGAGACGGCTGACTATATACAAAAAATGGCCTTAAACTTCTTGGGTATTTCATCACTATACTACTTCAACTGAGCAATGGTGGGATTAGCCCACAATGGTGTGGTTTAGCACCAGTTTCAGTGATTTCCCAAAGGTCATAAGCTTTTAGGTATGCCTTCATCTTTACAGACCAGAAGTAATAATTTTCTCCTATGAATGCTGAAAGTAAAGGGGTGAAAAAACCACTTAAAGCCATCACTCTCACTCACGCGTTTGGCTAGTGAAGGTTCCTTACTTGTTTTCTCTCAGAACTTTTGGTTGTCAAAGAGGGTGAAAGAAGAAAAAACAAGAAGTTGAACTTACCGGATTTGCAAAGAGCTTACCAGTTTTTATGCAGTATATCGGATTTGTACACACTTACCAATTTATAATGCTCACCGTATTTGGAGGTTTCTTACCGAATTTGCTTACTACTTATCGATTTTGCAGGTTCCTTACCGGATTTAAACATAACACTATGTTTTTTCTTCTCTTTTTCTCGACTCTTCAAAGATAATCAAAGGCTCTGATACCACTGATAGATTATTGAGGACAAAGAGGAGGGAAACTTGCACGAATTGATCTACACGGTTCCATACATATAGCCATACATCAATACAAAATAAAATGATTTTCTACCAACTATTCTACCTACTACCACTATACTTTGCTTGTCTATTACATAAAACTTGTGATCAAACCAAACTAACCTAACTAACCATCATAAAATAAGCTAGACAATGATAAATAAATGTGTGACAAGTCAAGAATAAAAATACAACTTAGTAACAACAAAAGTATCACAGTTAATTCATCAAATTCTCAAACTTCATCTTCCTAGCGGAATTGGATTCTTGGGAACTTTTTATTGGCATTCAATGTTGAATTTACTGAACCATGTTTAGATTGAATTAAGTTTGCTATGTTTGCTGAATGCTAAACCTAAATTCATTCACACCTGACATAGTCTAAGAAAGTAATTTTTCCAGTCAGACATGATTGAATGAAGTTTGCTAATACAATCACTTTGTTAGGTTCTTTTCATTTGAGAACAGATGACGAATTTAGCTGTTGAGTTCAGTTCCTTGGACATAAGTGTTATTCTCCACTTAATAACAAAACACACTAGTGCAGTGCTCTTTCCACTGTGGAGGCAGAAAAGTTGAAATATCCTCATAATTATAAATTGACTTCCTCAGAATGTTACTTAAAAGAGTTTTGATATTTTAAAAGCTTAAACTATAATCATTACGACTATATTTATGGTCTCTCCATCTTCTCTACAGTACTGCTTCTTCTTTGCTTCTCTAGAGACGCTTTTTTCGTATCCTTTTTTTAACTTCTAACATACCGATTAGAACCTCGTGTTCTTTTGCTTTCTGAAGTCTATCTCAATAGGTGTGTCGATCAATCATTGATTTCAATTTCAAGTATTGATAGATTCCCGCTTTCCTACATGGCTTGGTCTCCTAGTACATGTGTACTGTGTTAGAGAAGTTGTGTAACAGTTACATTTGCACATTATTTATAGAGATCTGGCCATGCCTATTTTCAAAATGGTATTGGTTTCACTAAATTGGTAGATGGCTGCAAATCCTTTTATTGGCCTATCCTGATAGGGTATTCACTATATTTGTTGGTTATCTACACAACATGGAGTTACTTATTTATGTGAAAAGGATATTGAAAATACGTAGTTCGACTCTAACAACACCTAGAGGAGGTGATTATGCGGAATTAAAATTACCCAACAATTAAATAGCAACAAGTCACTATTAATTATTATCTAGATAGTTAATCATGCAATTCATATTTTCCTATGTTGAAATATCGCAGTTATGTAAGCAATAAATGAACACAAGAATTGATAACCTTCTCTTGACCTTCAGAAATTCTTACAGATATGCATGAAGCAACAATTTGGTATTTGGATTGTGAAACTGATTTTTTCACCGCTAAGAATAGATCAATTTGAACAATGAAGGTTAAATGCTTCAGAGGATGAAAAGAATATGAAAGCAATGTATTTTTTCTCAATAATCAACCTTGGAAATTACGTTCCGTGGCGTTCACGTATTTATATATAGGTTAGGGAATGAATGGGCCGGACAAAAAACCTTTAAAAAATGAATTAAAAATTTCTCAGATGATACTGTCGCTCGAGCGAAGGGCTAACGACAGTCGATCGATAGGTTGTCGCTCGAGCAAAGGTGAGGCGACATTCGAGCGATAAAGTTTTTATTTTTGATGCTCGAGCCAAGCCTTGGCGACAGTCTAGCAAAAATCAGCACTATTTTTCCTTTTTTCCATTCTCGAACCCTAGACCTAAAATATCATAACTTATACTAATTGCACGCTACTCCTTGACTTTTTACAACATATCAACTCTAGTCTTTTTTGTTCATAGAATAGCCAATAACATTAAATACCTAACAAACTTTCCCTTTGACATTCTGTGATAAAACTATAATCTAAGTCAAGGCAGTATCAAAATAAATTACAGACTCAAAACAATAGACACAACCAATAACTGTCTTGAACGAATTCTGCATTTCATTCTTTAATACCTGTTTCCTGAAATAGACAACTCAAATACCCAGTATAAAATGTATGTAAAATAGAATTAAGTATAAAAATAGTTCTAGCAGTTCACAGTGTATGAGTGATTTAAGTAGTTAATAACTCATAATGCAACTTTTGAGTTTCATATCATATGCTAAATTAAGAAGTAGTACCACTGCAACCCAACATACCAAAACGAAATATTGATATTACTAAAACATCAAAACTCAATCTAGTAACACTGAAATTATATTATATCACATTATCTCGAAAGTTTTAGATACATCATGTAAAGTAGATAAAACATATACATCAAAAATGTCTACTCTATCAAAATCTATCTATCTATTTCCCATTTTCGTCATAAAATGACAAGGGGTAACCTAGCAACTAAGCAGCATCTGTATCATCAGAATCAATCATCTCCTCGAAATCTGCACCATCATCCCAGTGGCGATAAATCCATCGAAGCCCAGGCTGTATATATCCAACAGCACCCCGAAGCGTAGTAAACTCGGTAGTGTGTCGATCAACTATAGCTTGTAGCTGGGTAATCTCTACCACCATCCGAGCATGCTGCTCAATCAACACGGTCATCTGTCCCATAAGTGCAACAGACGAATCAATAGGAATAGAAGAGATATCAGCAGGAGGAGGGACAGGCTCAGTGGAAGGATCAGAAGTAGAGGAAGACGGAATATCAGGGGATGGAAGAGTAGAGGAAAAATGAGGTAAATCTGAGGGATCAAAAGATATAAGGTCATCAATATGATCTGTCGGCATAGTTGGGTCAACAGGCTGTGCTAGCTCAGAAAAACATGTGACCTATTCTAAACAATAGTTGCATGACCAGTCGCCTGAGAAACATACCTCGGAACTCCCTCGAGAAAACTCACTCCTAGGGTTGTGACTAACCTATAAATCAAGCAAGCATAAAGTAGCCCCACCCTCGTCCTCGTGACATGAAAAGCACATAAATTCTGCTGGTAAATGAATGAGGGTAAATCAATGGAATCGCCATGCAGTAGGGGGTACAAAAAAGAGAGCCAGTGCGACAAGTATGAGACACTGGCAAAAGATTCGTGCACACAATGCATAACAGAATTTGAAGATCAGTAGGAAGAGAGCCAGTGCGACAAGTACCTACACCTCCTTCCAATGGTATGTTAAACACCGTCGAACGGACTAAAGAGTCCGCCAGTAGAGTATCAGAAGTCAAATAAGGAAATAAGGGGGGAATATGAGCTATGCTAGACACAACATTAAGAGTAATCTTAATGTTGTGTCTTACCCCAAAGAAAGACTCTAAAAGACGAGCCGCTGACGTCATGAATGTTAGCATAAAATTCGTGAATAAGAAGACTCGGTGGAGGGATCAACTTGACCAACAAAGGTTCCCAACCCAGGGAAGAGAAAATAGCAGCGAGGTCCGGACAGAGGTCAGACATAATGATCTCGCGCTCAAACAAAATGGGACGTAATGAAAACTACGACCCAAAAGTATCATGGGCAATTGCAGAGACAAACCTAGACCTACTGTAAGATGTGGAGGTACCAGGTGTCGAAGCGACAGTACGAGCTCTCTTAGAAGGCATCTGAAATGAGTAGAATCAATATATCAAGACCTCGATATGATAGATAAGAAAGCATGATATGCATGAGATGCATGAATACATGCAAAATGAGACAAAGAAGGTAAATACAACGTGCCCTAGAATGAACCCACAACGAGATGTCGGGATGCCTAAACGTAGGTGACATGAAGACATGACGTGTGCCGTGATGTCATGCCGCAGTGACATGATGTCACCTCACTGTGTCAACATCAAACACAACCAAACCAAGACACAAGTGATCATGTGTACCACGTGTGCATATTGGAAAACAAACTTCACACTTCTAACCTATAACTTGACAATCCAAAACAACACTACTTCAATTCTGAAAACAACCATTCTCAAACCAACCTCATACGACGAGTCCTTAATCATCCTAAAACTTGTGCCAAAATTGGACCAAAAATATCAAAAAAAACATATGCCGAAAATTGAAAATAGTCACCCAACATTGCCCCAACACCTAACAACCCCTAGACTCCATGAAATAAATCTCCATCAACCATCCAAGACCATCCCCAATCCACCAATTGTCATCGAAAATGAAATAGAGGCAAAGACAATGAAGAACAATGAGGAAAATCGTGGGAAAATTGCCCAAAATAGTCCAAAAATCCAATCATTGTTCAAAATTGTGCAATAATTGATGTCAATGAACAACTATGTAGTGCAAATTCCAACAATGACAAAACAAATGACCAAAAATCATCAAACCCCAAAAGAATTTGCAAAAATTGGAGAAACAATATGGGTTTAAGGGATTTACCTTTTAAAATCGTTGATTCAATGAATTGGAACCTCAATGAAGTGATTTGAGATTATTAAAGTTTTGGGAAACCAGAAATTTTATGTAGGTAAGGAATTTTGGAGAGAAATCAAGAGGAAAATTGGTAAAAATGCGTAAAACCTTGACAAAATAACGTTAAAATTCAAAAATACGGCATGTCACTCGAACGAGGGTCGAGCGATAAGCGAGCGAGTGAGCCAGCCAGCTTCCTTTTCTATCGCTCGAGCGTGGTCCAACGATAAGCCAACGAGAAACTTATTGATAAAAATAGTACTGAATTTTTGAAAAACAAGAAAAATAGCATCTTTTTTTAAAAAAAAACAATTAAGCCCTTGACAGCCAAATGAACTCAAAAATCCATGTGCTCACAAGTAACGCATTATCGATAAAACTTTCCCATGTACTCAATCAAGTTCAAAATGGAGTAAAGTGTATTAGAGACTCACGCGTGTAAGGTGCCACTATGTTTTCGTGAACATGACTCCAAATTTTAAATTTGTGAGAAAGGACATGCAAACATTACTGTTAAACAAGGATTTTCTTTACTGATAAAAGTCAAACCCATAAGATTTTTAGGACCTGAAAACGAGCTCAATTTCATAAATATTTGTCTTTCCTCCCCCCGAATTTGAGCATATAATTTTTATGTTGCTTTTCTCAAATATAGCATCTTATGTGCAAACTCTTGTCCATTAAACGACTAAATTGACCCCTATAACGAGCTTTAGGCCGGTTAATCCAAGTCATTCGACCATAGGCACCAGGTTATGAGAAACCCCGCATACTTAATTACTCGAGTCAAACAGGCTTCTAACAACAGTATGAGATGAACCAAGCAAATATATAATTTTTTAAAAATAGTACAGGAAGATACATCATGAGCTAAGGTCATCTAAATGTATGTCAACTCATGTTCAAGTCCACCTTACCAACAGATGACTGTCATTCTAAATCTCATACATGCGATCCAAACTCGCTCATATGGTCTTGGATGTACTAGCAGAAGTGTTACCATTTTGAACATAACCCAAACCATGCCTATTTCTAGTAGGCTTGTTCATCCCTAGTAGATTATCGAGTTTCTACATACCACTAATGAAGGATTGGCGTTGAGTATTGGATTTTTCAAGATCACTTGTCAAGGATTTAACTTTGGCTTCCAAGTTATCATTATCAAGCTTCAACTCACTCGGTAGAATCATAAAGGTCTCCTATGAGTTTTTCTTTCTCTCTTTCAAGATCATTATCCTTCTTCAATACAGCTTTATTGACCTTTTTAATCTTAAGACTCGCCTCAAATAGTTCATAATAAGATTCATGAATACCATGTTCATTCTCAGATTCTTCTTCGGATTTTTCACTTTTTACATCATTTTCAACCTTATCAATTTCCTTATCAGATTCAATCGTAGCTATAGGTGTGAAGGCAATAAAATTTTATTCATCTTCACCACTAGAATTATCACTCTGAGCACTAGAATCTGATTCATCATCACTGAAGGTCACTGTTAATGCCTTACGTCTACCTTTATTTGAATTCTTTTTCAAGTGAGGACATTCATTCATATAGTGACCGTAACCCTGATACTCATGGCATCTAATAGATTAAGTTGTCTTATTAGCAGTCCTAGAGTTACTTTCTTCACGATTATCTTTCACGAATTTACTAGGGAATTTATTTTTTCGTTCTTGAGGATTTCTCCTATTTCTCATCACTTTCTAAACTTTTTTAACAAAATAAGCTATTTCGTCATCCCTAAGCTTCTCGATATTAGAATACTCACTCTCTTCTTCTCTAACAATATTCATGGCTACCGATTTAACCTTTTTAGCTGGGAAATGGTGAGTTCATAGGTTTGAAGGGATTCTACGAGTTATTCTATCTTAAGTGCATCTAAGTCCTTGCTTTCTTCAATCGTGGTGACTTTAGGTCTAAACCTTTCAAGTAGGGATCTAAGGACTTTTCTAACGATCTTAGACTCAGGAATCCTCTCTCCTAGCTTAAAACTCGAATTAACTATGTCATTCAACTTCGCATAGCATTCATTAAATGATTCATCGTCCTTCATTTTAATTTCTTCGAACTTAGAGGTTAATATCTAAAATTTAGAATTATAACAGTTTAGTTCTCTTGCGTGTGGTTTCTAAGATGTCTCAAACTTTTTTAGCAGTTTCACACATCGACACTCTTCTAAATTCTTCAGGAGACACAGCCATGAACAGGGCATAAATGCCCTTACTGTTCCAATTACACTCAGTTAAATCATTTTTAGTCTAAAGTGAGATATCAGTGGGTGAAACTACACCAGTAACAGTAGTTGAAGGTAGAGTCCACCCAGTTTAAACGCTAATCCAAATACGTTCATCCAAAACTTTAAAGAATGCTCTCATTCGAACTTTCCAATAAGCATAGTTGCTTCTGTCGAAAAATGGAGGCACGGACAATAACTAACTCATCTAGACTATATTAATGGCCAGGAATCAAATTAAGACTCTAATATCAATTAAAAATACGTAGTTCGACCCTAACAACTCCTAGAGGTGGATGAATAAGTAATTATGCTAAATTAAAATTACCCAACAATTAAATAGTAAAAGTCACTATTAATTATTATCTAGATGGTTAATCATGCAATTCATATTTTTTTATGTTGAATACCACAGTTATGTAAGCATTAATTGAACACAAGAATTGATCATGGAGAAACCCAATTGGGTGAAAATTTCGAGCACTTTGCAAGTCAACAATCTACTATAAACTATTTATAACTTACAGTCTACCAGACTAGCGACGACACGTACTATTTGATCTCCTGATTGCAATTCCTACAATTCTCCTGGATTATGTACTCTTGCACCAACTCCAAACTGTAGTTTTCAAAGCTCTCCTAGATTGCGCTCTCCTGCAACAACTTCTAACTTTGTGAAATCGTTTATCTCATGTGGATTCATGAAAAACACTGCATTTTTCAATGACTGAAATTTCAGTCACATTCCCTTGATTTTCAGAAACTCTGATAGATATGAAGGAAGCAGCAATTTGGTATTTAGATTGTGAAACTGATTTTTTCATCTCTAAGAACAGATCAATTTGAACAATGAAGGTTGAATGCTTTAGAGGTTGAAAAGAATATGAAAACAATGTTTTTTTTTCTCAATAATCAACCTTGGAAATTACGTTCTGTGGCGTTTACGTATTTATATGTAGGTTAGGGAATAAATGGATCGGACAAAAAGCTTTTAAAAAACAAATTAAAAATTTCTCGAATGACACTACCGCTCGAGCGAAGGACTAGCGACAGGTTGTCGCTCGAACGAAGGTAAGGTGACAATCGAGCGATGAAGTTTCTATTTTTAATGCTCGAGCCAAGCCTTTGCGACAGTCTAGCGAGAATTCGCATTGTTTTTCCTTCTTTTTCATTCTCGAACCCTAGACCTAATATAACACAACTTTCACTAATTACACAATACTCCTTGACTTTTACAACATATCAATTTAAGTCCATTTTGTTCACAAACTTGCCAATTACATTAAATAGCTAACAACACCTAGTCTCATCGATAAGAATGTTGAGCTGTTCTGATGCTCGAGCCAAACCTTGGCGATAGTCCCGCGAAAATCCACCCCGTTTTGCCTTCTTTCCCATTCTCGAACCCTAGACCTAAAATATCACAACTTATACTAATTCCACGCCACTCCTTGACTTTTTACAACATATCAAATCTAGTCATTTTTGTTCACAGGATAGCCAATTACATTTAATACCTAACAGACATTATGAGAATCTGGCTTACAATGAAAAGGATATGTGATTTATATATCATGTTTGCAAGCATGATATTGTAAGCTCCTGTAAGTTGTGGAACCAACTGATCCTCTCTTTTGCATAATTGGCCTTTTGACATTACTAAATAAGAAAAATTGAGAACCTTCTCATCAAAACCTTTCTCTGAACACTAGGCATTGTACGTATTTTGTGTTGGCATTTTATTCAAAAATTTAATATACCTTTCTTGGAAAATTGAAACTTTTCTTATATCAATATGAATAATCTCGTCCATATACATGCATGCACGTAATATAAGGTAGGTAAAGCAAAATTTTTATAAGAAGTCTATAATTGACTTGGGGATTAACCTATTTCATCTACTAATCCAAGTATTAAGTTTTAATTATTCAGTTAATGTTGAAATACATGCATCGCAACAAGTTGATGTTGGACAAACATGTTTTTTATACTTTGAACTCTCGTCAGGAGCTTGCAAACATATTCTTTTGAAACTTTTATGTTTTGGGATTCCTATTAATTTGTTGCTTCTGGTTAGGAAGCTAGAATGTGATCTTCTCCATATTTCATGGCTTTAATAGTTCCTTAATATTCTCTTATCTATATTAGTCAAATAGGATTGATTTGCTGTATACATTATTGCTGTATTGAAGCTTGTAGGATCTGTATATATGTTATGCTTTGCCAATTAATAAAAGTGTGCAATTCCTTCACCTGGCTGTCATTATAGTACCAGAGAACTAGCTTCTTCATCCCTCTAGAAACTTAGCCATTTGCCTCCTCAAAATCTAATCTCTCTTTTAGTGCATGTTAAAGTTCTATAGCTAAAAAAGATATAGCAATGAACCGTGTATAATATTAATTGAGTTAATTGAATTTATAGAACATTGTATTGTCACATGAATAATCTAGAAACTAATGCTGTTAGCCAGCTCCTTATTTTATAGATCATGTTGGGAATCTTATACAACAGAATGTGGTCCAAAACCAGCCAAGAGAAATGGTTATAATAGCAAGGATGAAGAGTGCTGAATCACCAATGATCAGGACTTCAGCTGGAGCTGAAGTGGATGATGTTAATTCTTAACACCCCTCTTCAAGCTGAACGGCACGTAGGTGGCTCCAAGCTTGTCCTTAAAGAAGAGAAGTCTCGAGTGATTCAGCCATTTAGTTAGTAAGTCTGCAATTTGATCTGAGGTTGGTACATATTTTACTTCAAGCTTCTTTTCCAACACCTTTTCTCTGATGAAGTGAATGTCCAGTTCTATGTGCTTCATTCTGGCATGATAAACTTGGTTTGAGGCTAGAGCTCCTGCACTCATGTCACACCACAGAGTTGGAGTTCCAGCTAAAGGGAGTTCAACTTCTTGAAACAATGACTGTATCCATGCCGCTTCTGATGCAGCTGAAGCAAGTGCCCTGTATTTGGATTTAGTACTTGAACGAGCCACTATTTGCTGTTTCTTTGAGGACCAAGATATCAAGTTGTCACCCAAATAGATGCAATACCCCGTTGCTAATCTTCTATCATCTGGACACGAAGCCCAATCAGCGTATTAGTATCCATTTAAGCTCAACTTCTCACTTCTTTGAATCCACAATCCATGGTTTATAGTGCCCTTCAGATATCTTAAAACTCTCTTTAAGGCCTGCCAGTGAGTGATGGTTGGAGACTGCAGAAATTGACTTAGCTTGTTGACACTGAAGGTAATGTCTGGTCTCGTGTGTGAGAGGTATTGCAAGGCCCCAACTGCACTTCTATAGAGAGATGGTTCTGCCAATAATTTACCATCAAATTTAGATATGGTTTTGCCAGTAGGAATAGGTGTAGGACATGCCTTTAAGTTTTCCAGCTCAAATCTTTTGAGCAAATCAGCAATTTATCTGGCTTGAGTGAGATGAATACCAGAATTATGCCATACTACTTCAACTCCAAGAAAGTAATGTAGCCTTCCAATATCCTTCAGTGCAAATTTTCTGTTAAGTGAGTTTATGAAGCCTTGCACTAGGTCCTTATCATTCCCCATTATAACAATATCATCTACATAAATGAGGGCAAAGATCACCTACTTTTCATTCTTGAAATCGAACAAAGATGTATCTGCTACAGACTGCCTGAATTTCCAACTCAAAAAGATTGCTTTCAACTTGTTATACCAGGCCCTAGGTGCCTGTTTCAATCTATAAAGGGCCTTTTCGAGCTTGCAAACGTGATTAGGCTTTGTTTCATCTACAAAACCCTCTAGCTGATTCATGTAGACAGTCTCTTCCAATTCTCCATTCAAAAAGGCGTTGTTAATATCTACCTGTTTGATGATCCATTCTTTTGCAATTGCTAGGGTAAGTATTATCCTTAGTGTTGATGGCTTAATGACTGGACTAAAGGCTTCATAGTAATCAACTCCAGAGGCTTGATGAAAGCCCTTTGCTACTAACCTTGCCTTTAGCCTCTGAACTAATCCATCAGTATTATGCTTGACCTTGAATACCCATTTGCTACCCACTATGTTGTAAGTAGATAAAGGGAGTACCAGCTTCCAAGTTCTAGTTTTAGTTAATGAACTGAATTCACCTTCCATAGCCCTCTTCCAATCTGGATTCATCATTGCTTTTTTAACACTCTTAGGTTCAGATAGCTTTGAATCATTTCCAGTTGACTTTGCCAAGTAACCCTTTGGTTTGAATATCCATGCTTTCCCTCTAGTCAACATAGGGTGTTGATTCTGAACCCTTGGCCTCTCCTGGATCTGAATGTTCTCAGTTCTTTCATTATCCTCAAGTATATTGGATGTTGGTTCTACATATTCTGGTTCAAGGTTACCTTCAACTTCAATTCTATCAGCCACATCAGAGTTGTTATTATGAAAATCACTTTCCTGTTAATTGTCACTTAAGTCTGAAGGTAAGTGATGTTGTTCATGGGCTGCTTCAGTCTGAGCTGTATCAAGGGGACTTGAAGTGGAATTGTTTAGATTAGATGGAAGATGGATATAAGGAGTAACTATTCCAGGTACTACAGGCTTAGATTGATTTTTGACATTGAACAAGGACTCAAAAGGGAACTCAGATTCATTGAATATCACATGTCTTGATATGTACAATTTTCCTGAAGAGTTCAGACATTTATAACCCTTGTAAGAATTGCTGTATCCAAGGACGATACACTTTGTAGAGTGGAAACTGAATTTATTTTTCTGATATGGCCTTAAGCAAGGAAAACAGGCACACCCAAAGGTTTTTAAGTCTCCATAGTTGGGTTCTCTTTTGTACAGGGTTTGATAAGGAGATTGTTGTTTAAGTACAGGAGTTGGCAGCCTATTTATGAGGTAAATAGCTGTGTGAAAAGAATCCCACCAGAATTTTAAAGGCAACTGAGCCTGAGCCAGCAAAGTTAAGCCTGTCTCAGTTATGTGTCTGTGCTTTCTCTCAATTCTACCATTTTGGGGTGAAGTATAGGGACATGGATGCCGAAATTCGATTCCTTCTTATGTTAAAAAATTAGAGAAAACTCTATACTTCTCCCCCCCCCCAATCAGCCTGTAGGGTTTTGATTTTATGATTCTATTTGTTTTCAACAAGGTTTTTAAATTGGCTAAACACTTTAAAGGCTTCAGGCTTCAGTTTTAAGGGGTAGATCCAAGTAAAATGGCTGAAGTCATCTAAGAAAGTTATGAGGTATTTAAATCCTAAAGTTGATAGCACTGGTGCAGGTCCCCATATATCAGTACACTAATTCTAAAGGTGATTTGGCATGTGATAAAGATAGAGAGAAAGGTAATAGATGCGATTTGTCAAGTTGACATGCATTGCAAAAACATTTGATGGTGTTTTCCTTTGCTTTCAGATTACAGACTTTAAACACTTGAGTCATCGCTTGGCTAGAAGGATGACCAAGTCTATTGTTCCATACATCAACATTTAAAGACTCTTGACTAGAATTCACTAAGGAATTGATAGGAGACTCTTGACTGGAATTAACTAAAGACTCTTGACTAGTAGGGACTGAGGAAATGTTGCAGTGGAATTTATTTGGAAAGCTTAATTGATGAGAGAGTTGACTGGTACTTCGATAGGGAAAGTCCAGTTGATACAACCCTTCCTTAAGTCTCTCTTATAGTATCACCTCCTTCGTTACCATGTCCTTGACAAAACAACAATTAGAGTGAAATTCCATAAAAATTTGATTGTCTGAAGTAAGTTGAGAAACACTATGGAGTTTTTTCTTTATTTCAGGTACATGTAGCAGTTTATTTAACACCAGTGTTTTATCATTTAGAGCAGGTATATGTGAGGTTCCAAAGTGTGAAATGCCTAACTTACTTCCATTTCCCACCATGACTTTCTCCTTACCAGTGTACTCACTTGCTGAAGCTATGTTTGCCTTATTAGAGGTGATATGGTTGCTAGCTCCTATGTCTGCAAACCAAGTTGGGTCACTTACTGTGTTAAGAGTGTCTAGGAGAGTAGCAGGTGGTGAATTGTAGTTGATCCTCTGATGAGATGAAGTGCCAGTGTACCTTTCATCATATCTAAAGTTACATATGTTTGCCTTATGTCCAACTTTCCCACACACTAGGAAAATTGGCCTTTCACTTCCAAATGTATTGACTCCTCTGCTCCTTCCTCTTCTTCCACTTCTATAGTGGTTGAAGTTAGTAAATCTTCCTCCAGTACTTGGCCTATTGGATCAGAAATGATGATGGCCATAACATGATCTCTGTGAGATATTTGCTGAGGTTTGACCAAGACTTATCCCAGCCATTTCATTACTGATAAAGTTGAGATGTTCCAATCGACTTTCATAAGTCATCAATGTGGAATGGAGTTTACCCCAGGAGATGTGATCCCTGCTATTTAGCTGAACAACTATTGGTGTATAGTCCTCATCCAGCCCAGCTAGAACTTGGGTTATCAAGTCGGTGTTAGTGATGGTCTTTCCAGCAATTTCAAGATTATCAGCAATCTGTTTCACTTTATTCAGATACTGATCGATGCTCATATTACCTTTCCTTGATTTCTGAAGTTTACCTGTAAGGAATGTAATCCTTGATTTGTTCTGGACTCCATAGCTCTCTTCAATGCAGTCCATAATTCATTTGAGTTGGCTGCACCCATTATCCTCATTGCAATGTCTGGGGTCATAGAGGAATAAAGCCATCCCATCAACAGCTGATCTGTTGACATCCATTGGCTGCATTCTGGATTCTTCACCATCTCTACACTGGTTCCAGCTTCTCCAGTGATTTGGGTTCCAATGAATTCTTGAGGACACATCTTTGTCCCAAGAATGTACCCTTCCAAGCTACGTCCTCGAATGATTGGGAGGATCATATTTTTCCACTGCAGATAATTGTTTTTGTCCAGCTTTATAGATACAGTTTAAGTGAGGTTTATACCAAATGGTGAAAGATGGCTATTTCCACTTAATGGTGCAGCAGTGCTGCTGGAGAAGGAGGCTGGTGCAGTTGCAGGGTCAGCATTTTGTGGAGTGTTGTTGGCGTTTGCCATGGCTGAAGCTCTGATACCAAGTTAAAGTTCTATAGGTGAAAAAGATATAGCAATGAACCGTGTATAATATTAATTGAGTTAATTGAATTTATAGTACATTGTATTGTCACAGGAATAATCTAGAAACTAATGTTGTTAGGCAGCTCCTTATTTTATGGATCGTGTTGGGAATCTTATACAACATAATGTGGTCCAAAACCAGCTAGGAGAAACGGTTATGACAGCAAGGATGAAGAGTGCTGAATCACCAATGATCAGGACTTCAGCTGGAGGTGAAGTGGATGATGAACAAATTTTTAACAGTGCAGATCCTCTTATTCCATCTGTTTTTGAATTTTAATTCCTTCTGGGTAAAATAGACATAATTGATTCTTTCTCTACGTCCTCAGATGCCAACACAGTTACTGCTGTGCCAGTACCAAAGTGGGCCAAGTCAGCAAATCGATAACCATCAGTACACAGTTTGTAAAGACCATCATTCATGATCTTGCTTTTATTTTCGTTAGTTGACTGATGGAGTACTTAATTCTAATGTGATCATATTTTGTTCTTTAAATACTTAATAATTAAGAAGAGAATCAATGCCTTAATTGTTTGTGTGGAGGATGTCATTGTAATTGGTCATGATGCTCACGAGATGGGAACACAAAAAGCTAGTGACTATGAATTTGGGGAATTTGAGATATTTTTTGGGTATCAAGTTTGCAAGGATCTAGTAAAGGGATATTGTGTCAGAAAGAATGTATTGGATCTCTTCAAAATAAAGAATCCGTATGTTAGTTTATAAACCAGAAGATACTCCAATTGATCCAAAACATAACTCCATAGCTACGATTTAGATTATTGTTGATACAAAAGATTTATTAGTAAGATTATATATTTGTATCACGGTAAACCTGATATTCATTTGTCATCAATGCTGTGAGCTAATGTGCACTTTCCTCGTGACATTCATATTGAGGCCGTTTTGAAGATTTTATGGTACTTAGAAAAGTACACTTGAGAAAGGTCAGTTTTTCACAAAGAATTATAACCTTCAAGTAGTAGTATATTTTCATAATTTTAGGAGCTCATTATTACCATAATTTTGGGAGTTATTCTAGAAGATTAATTATAGGAGCTAAATCAAAGGAGTTAATTAGGTTTCTTTATGCCTAAAGTCTAAATCTTGTGATGTTTTATTGTACAGGAATATAATAATTTTTTCCACAAAATGGTAAAAGATCTACAGAGAATATTTAAGAGTTAAACTGTGAATGACTTTTTGAGCTACTGTACTCTCTAATCCCCTTTTTCTCTTTCTAAATCTGAAGTTTTAGTGTACTAACTATATTTTATGAGTGTTTTGAGATCTCGAAATGGAACTATATTTTGGGACATCTAAATGAACGCCAGAGGATATCCTTTTGAAATGTAAAGTTTAAGCACCAAAATAATTTTGTTTGACTTATCTTTGCCTGCCCATCTGCAACATTCTAGCTACTTTCACAATGCCACAAGAAAACTAACTAAAGAAATCTTTGGATCCCAATTGCTTGCTATATTTAGAAATATATACTGCTGCTACAATCAACGAGATGGCCATAGTGACTGGAGTGAACCCAATTTGTCGAGGTTCCACTTTTTGGATGTATAATGCATCACTGTATATCTTTATGCTGATTCGTTTACTTAGTTGTTCTTTACAATGTTTAACAGTTTCCCAACTTGCCCCTAAAAAAGTAACCAATTTTGCCATTTTCTCAACAAGGAGTTCTCTTTACATGGTGGTGGTGTTTAAATTTGACTTCACTGAATCTCCATTAAATGGAGTATAGGCCAAAGTACAAAAGGACTTGTGTAGTTAACTCCAAATTTGTTGAGAATGTGACTTATTTTGTTGTTGGGAAACATCTAGTTTGTGTTACACGATGAATAACCTCGTGAATAAAATTCTAAATTCTACCTGAATCAAATTAGCCGCCTACTAGGGTTATTCTAACAGAGTAATGGTCATATGTCTTTCACATTATTGTTTGAATGAGGTGAATCTTGTACTTTGAACATGGAGATACACAACCTAAGTGACTTTCAGGTGAGCAATGTCATTTATACAACCACAGTTGACCAAAGTGATTGACAACCACTCATAATAGTGGATCCCATTGTGAATAAAAAAAATTTTTTACCCACCTGCCCCATGTGTGAGTGGTTGTCAACCGAGGTTGTTGACCTCAATTATACAACTAGCTCTGTCCCTTTCAGGTTTCCTTCATAACTAAGATGGTCAATCATATACTCATAATTTCAGGTTGTGATTCATATCCTGTCTTTGGAATTTCTTGGTAATGTCTATCCAAGGGCCTCAAGTGGTCCATTTGTAAAAAAAAAAAAAAAAAAATAAGACACCTATATTCAGGATTTTTATATTTATTTATGTTGAGGTTCACCATAATATTCGTCTCATGCTACGAATGTCATGTAAGTTGAAAATTTGCACATTCTTACACTGCATATTTGCTACCTTTGTACAACATGGGGAGGTCACAAAATTCCTAGCCCTTGATTAGTGCCTCCTTGGACAAAAATTTTTGTAACTTTTTTCTAGCTCCCTTAGATGTTACTCACTGGGACTTCCTATAGTTACTACATGAAGATAATGTATTCCCTTGGGAATTCTTTTGAATCTTCTAGATTGTTGAAATTGATTCAGAGCCAGGGTTTTGTGAGCTTCACTATGATGAACAATGGCTTGCAATCGCAAGGATGATTTTCATCTTAAAAGAAAACTTGCAAATATTAGGCGTGTATATTCAGGATTTCTTAAAATAAAATTCTGTTGCAACAACTAAAATTTAGCTGGTAAACTGTTTCCATTTTCATTATAATGATGCTAAGCGGGACCTGAATGTTAAGAAATATAGGATTATTTTGTTTATTATTTA
>CAIGRN010130424.1:0-19878 GCA_903798345.1 Fraxinus anomala
GAAACTTCTCAAGAATATTTATTAAATTCAAATTCAACTAATGTCATCAAGAGTATCTTGGTTATTTAAAGCAATAATTAAAATAATATTGACTAAACTCCAAGATGACGACTAACGCTAAATAATAATGAGAATTATTGATACCGACTAACTCTAAACCAAAATTAAAATCCTAATTTAATAAAATTAACAAAAATATCAAGAAAAATTAAAAACACGTTTCCAGAGCCTTAAACAACGGAATTTGGTCGAAATAGACCGTCTATAGTGTTGCTATTGGACCATTTCCATTCAAAATAGTCACAAAGTTCTTCGAAAATGAACACTCCGAAAAATTATTTCTTGCTAAAAAGTTTTATTTTTGTGTTGCATCGGATGGACGAGTTGCAAAAGGATTATTCTTCATATGCAGTTAAAATTAAGTATCAAGTTTTGAAGAATGCCCCGCCTATAAGCATTGCAAACAACAATTCGTTGTTTTTTACCCTTAGTGGAACATCAGTGAGAAAGACCAAACTAATTACCCAATATATGTCAAACTTGATCCAATAGCAAGAGTTTTTTAAACTATCTCATTGAACAGAATTATTACCAATGTTTTAAAAAGCGTAAAATCTAATTAGGCGTGGAGGGGAAACTTCAAATTTTACGAGCTTAAGCAAGTCTAAGCGAGGCTTGGACGTACAAACGAATTTTCTTAATTTTAATATTATTTTAAAATTTTAATCATTTTAAAAATCATTTAATAATTAAAATAATACTTATCAATCGTGTAAATTAATAAACTACTATATTTACTTAATAATTCCTACCATTAGTCAATTATACAATTTTCAAGTTTTCGAAATATAAAAATTAGAATATTTTTAATGGTTTCAATTTTCAATTAGATAAGCCATAATTAATAGATTTATAGGAACTTCATACATACTTTTAAGGTTTGCAACAAAATAATGAATTTTAATATCATAATTACATAATATAGATAGTATCATAACTTAAATTTTATTTAATTATTTAGATAAAGTCATTTTTAAGTTTTGTAAAGATGAAATCTTTTAAAAACTTGAAATTAAAATCAAATGAATTTTTTTTTTTTGAAAAATAAAAATAAAATCAATAAGCTAAAGTCGTTTTTAAAAAATGAAAAAAAAAAAGTAATAAAGCACGCCTAGAGAAAAAGAAAGAGATGAAGGAAAAAATTCAATTGCTTAGGAATTGAAAAAAAAAAAGCATTTAGGCGCGAAACAATGTGTTTTGCCCTGAGCCTAGAGCCTAGGCGCCGCCTAAACGAATTTTTTAGAATATTGATTATTCCTCTAATTGAAGCACCCTTTCGAAAGCCAGAACCCAAGAATCGGTGTAACTACAGGAAAAATGATAAAATATCAACAGATTTGTCAAAATTACTTGCATTAATCGAAAATACGTTGAAAGGATCAGAAAGTGATGTAGCGCAGAAGACATAAGTTCATTGATTCATAAATATTACTGTAAGAATTCGATAATTCTTTGTAAGAATGCAGAATATTCAATTTGATCAACAAATCATTGATTCATGTCCAAATATTAATTTGAATTATTGGAGAAAATCTCAACAATTAATATTTTATTCATGTTTAATAAACTCCATTTGCTATTAAAAAAAAATTAAATTATAACAAATAAAAAACTTAATTAACGTACTAATCCTAATAAATGACTAATTATAATTAACAACTCACGTGTAGATAATAAATAAAATTAAAAGTACTAATCTGAATTGAATTTCAAATTTTAAAAATAAAGGAAATACTAACAAAAAAATAAAAATAATTAAAAACTCAATTTTCTTCATTCTCCTCCAATTGATAAAGATTCGTCCTCGAATCTTGCAATGTGATTTTCATTGATTCGTCCTCGAATCTTGCGATGTGATTTTCATTCAATCTCTTATAATAGCACTATTTTACTTGGTAAATTTGCAAGGTACACAAAAGAAAACGCTTCGAATAATGGTTGAACTATAGCAGACATATCAAAATTCATAAACTCTCTTATTTAGCACTTAAAATCAACTTTATTTCTTTAGATTACCTATTAGAGACATCGACACCAATCTCTTCATAGTAAGTAGATGAAACATCGTATCAATCATCACAATAATTCATACATTCTTCAATTTCTTCATCGAAGATAGAGGATTCATCGTAACTGTTATTAACCAAATTCACAAATTTTTCAACTTATTCATCAAAGATTGGAGGACCTTCATAACTGAAATCCAAAGATTTTTCAATTTCTTTGTCCAAAGTTGGCTGACCATCATAGTCCTCAATCAAATCCATGTCCCTCAACTTTTTTGGATCGAAAGGAACGAAAAGATTATCATCATACATTGTAACTTTTGTCATTAAATTCCACGAACACTATTAAGAAGCGATATATAAATGACGAACGAATGGAATGACCTAGAAATATATTGATTCACAAAAAATATAGGAAACTATTTGGATCAACAAATCATTTATTTGTGCCCAAACACTAATTTGGATTGAAAAATTGTAGAAAAACTCAATAATTCTATTGAAAAACTCCCTTCCACATAAAGTCTACAATCCTTATCTATACCAACTAAAACGTTAATTAATTGACTAATCCTAATAAAAGCAGATTTTGTTCACACCTTTCATTTTTGCAACCTATGATACCAAATCTTTTAAAAAATCACAGGTCCAATCCAAATTGACAATTTTCGTCTGTTTGAACACCAAAATCGTTAGTGGACCCCAAAAATAAAAAAATCTAATAATTTCTTCCAAATAAGACTAGGGCAATTTAGACATTACACATTTCCCCTTCAAAAAAAAAAAAAACTCATCTTCTCCACTCACACTCCACACCCCACCCACCTAAAACCAAAAACCACCAAAATCATTTCTCCACTCCAGTTCAGAAGCCAGAATAGCATGCCTTGTCGGAGCTGGAGAAAGTATAAGAAAAATCTCCAATCAAGAAATATCCCTCTCGGTGTTGGTTACCAATGGCCCCAAACCTACCCGTTGTCACATTTCGAATTTGGACCTTAGCATGCGACGGTGGGTTTTGGTTGTTGGTAGCAGGCGACGGTGGTTACAGGTGTTTTGGTTGTTTTGGTGGTAGCAACCTGGTTTTGTAGGCGCAATGACGATAGGTTTTGGTGGGTATTGAGCAAGATTGTGAGGAGCTAAGCTTCGAATAGGTGGGATGCTGGGACTGAAGCAACAGCAGGGGGCGGCATAAGTATTGGTGTCCCCCTTCAACCGAGAATTTTGTTAATCGGGAAGATGAAGTGTTCCTGATTTTTGGTTTTGAAGTGGGTGTGTGGGGAGAGTGGAGAACCCAAAAAAGTGGAACCTCCACCTGGGATGAAAACTCTGACAGCTTCTTCTACCGATTACTTTGCTTTGGCTGATGTGGTGGAAATGGCGACGATGCCATCGATTTGGGGAGGTGGAAGGTGGGAGAAGAAGAGTTTTCTTCTTTTTGTGATTTTGAAGGGGAAATGTCTAATGTCTAAATTGTCCTTGTCTTCTTTGGAATAAATTATTAGATTTTTGGTGGTCAAACAGACAGAAACAGACAATTTGGACTGGATCTGCAAGTTTTTAAAAGATTTGGTACTATGGTTGTACAAATTGAAAGGTTTGAAAAAAACTTGCTACTAAATGAAATATTTAGTAATGTGGATAAAATTAGGAAGGTTACATGGTCTAATTTCCACCAAGCCCAATTGGAGACATATTTTGCCATATTCAATAAACAGGATGCTAGATCCACCTGGAGTTCAAACCCATTGTGATTTAGATCTATTTACACCAAGTTAAAAAAATATATAATTTCATGAATATTGAAAAAAAGTATAATAGATAAAAAATATTGTGCCCATCAAACAGTCACATCCTTTGTTTACTTTTTCATTAACAGTCACCTGCTCTCTTCATATCGTAAACTTATCTAAACTATCACACGTCTTCATAGTTAAATTAATCTATAATATCACATCATTCGTCACTATTTCACAGGTTACCATTCAAATGATATTCACAAATAAAAAGCCGTACTTAATTAGCCATGAACTACAAACTAGTAAGAGTATTAACGGGTCAAAAATCAAGCTTAATTCTACTTAACAAGCTTAAAGTAATTGTAATATAGTTGTGTACGCTTCACCATAATTTTTTGTGTGTTTTAGGCTCAAACTAAACTATTTAGGTGTGCTAGTGGTCTAAATCTATCATCGCTCTAAATTTATATTGAACTAACTTAACGAGTTTAAACGGATCGTCTAGTTTGACACCAGTATGGTTGGGATATATAATTGGCAACCAACTGCTAAGCCTAATAGAAGGAAAGCTCCTTGATTTAGGCTATTCAAATCAAGGACATGTTACCTAAAAGGGTGCACAAGGAAATTCATCATTATCTGCCTATGCTCCTTTCCACTACATAATTATGTGTAGTGGGATTCACTATCAATGTTGGACTGCCTTGGAAAAATCAAAACTACTTTAGGTGAAAAATGAAAATATACATGTGTTGGGGTTGGGGCTGGAGTGGGGGTGTGACAAAGACATGCATATTCTTTGTTCCAATTGTCTAATTACATTGCAAGAAGTGGAGGGCTAAGCAAGAAATTCCGGAGTGGTGTTATCCACTATCAGAATATCAATCTTGTTTTGGCATAAAAAGCTTCATCAATTTGATGTTTTCTACTTAGATGTGTTTTAAATTGAGAGAAACTTTAGTCATGGTAGTGGCAAATTCTAGGTTTTGATATAGTTTCATACTAGGTGTGTAAAAATGTTTGGACCTATAGGGTCAAAGAAGTTCGAGTTTTATTCCGTCTTGTCCAAATCCATATCGATAGTTTTACACCTCCAATTTATGCTATGGTATTTTGGCTTTAGTCTTTCTTTGAAATACAAACGTAAAACTTAAAAAATTTGTTTAAAAAAAAAAATCTTTTTAGTGATAGATAGATAGATATAGTGTAAAACAAATACAACTACCAATTTCGACCTTTATCATACAGTCAAGAGACAACGTTAACCAATATTTTATGTTGCTAATGCATATTGTAACTCTCGTTGATTTCCAAATAAATATTGAAATTTAATAATTAAATGATCAACAAAATCCTTTCTTTCTTTTTTTTTTTTTTCCTTATTTCTCTCAATGTTATGATTCAAAATATTATTTTGTATAGGGAAATTTATAACTTTGTCTCATTAAAGAATTTGTGTATTTTCTATAGAAAGAAATTATGAAATGTTTGTCCCACGTTTGCTATTCTTTTGCAAAGTGAATTGTCCCATCACAAAAATAAGGTTGTCCCACTGTATTCCGCAGTTTGAGGGCTTATGTTTTGCTATTTTATTGTGCAAATCACAGCCCTTGGGCCCACTCTATTAAGGCCCTATGGCCCAATATACGAGCTTGGAGTTTTTTTTTTTTTTTGTGTGTGTGTGTGGATATCCCATGGACCCAAAATGTCCACAATTTTAGGTATATTTAAATTATTTTTACATTTCTAATTAAAATATGAATTATTTTTACATTGTAACTTCTATCCAACTTTCAAGCATTAAGATACGTTTCAAGCGCGAATGATTATTATAAGAGATTCTCAACATATAATAAGATTTCTGTTCTTGAAAATTCACGTTTTTCCAAACCAAGAATCCAGACGAAATTCTAGGATTTCTCCTTGAAACAAATAGTTTTATACATACCTTTTTTGGTTGATCCACACAATACTCTATTCTCGTAAAATGATACACACTAGCTAACAATCAGCCAAGAGCTACATCATATGCATATTAAGAGCGTAGAGAATCGTAATTATATATATATGACAGCAATGGAATACCGATTCTTGGGCTTTATTTGTAAAGTCTTTATTCCTTTCTAGTTTTCCTTCTTTAGTTTGTCACTTTGTTAGACTGGAAGCAAATGACGTAGTTCATGCCCTTTTTTTCAAAGCACTTTCTTATTTGAAGACTCGATTGAATCGGTGAACAACCACCCTTTATTGATTTAATATCCAAATTAACATTCTTGAAAAAAAAAATACAACCGTTTATAAGCAAAAATATATAATATAATTTAATAAGAAATATACAAGATAAATGACCTAGAGAAATAGCAACTTGTGTTTTATATAAACGAATTTGTATTTTCTTTTTTATTGTGAATATTTTACATGTTCATGCATTTCACTCCTAAAAACAAGTGGGAAGCCTTTTTAAGTTATTGAATAGGATACAAAGTAGAATAAAAATGTTCATACTTCATATATCAAAGGTTATAAGCGGCATAGGTTATTGTCTAAGGCATGCATTGGTAGGTAGCAAAAGTGTTGGAAAAATACGTTTCATAATTTTACATATTATTTTTATTTGCTTACTTAATATAAATATTGATTTTTAAATGTAAAAGATATTGTCAAAAAACGTGAAAACTAGATACAAGTCCCAATAGGCAATCAGTCAAACTGGCTAGATGGAACCGTGGCTATGAATTTTAGAACGGTTAGCTATGAAATCAAGAAACAGATTAACTGCTCTGAGAAAATACACACTCAATCTGGTGAACTAACAACAACGTACTATGTCATTCTCTGGCAAGTTCAACCGACGACATGCTTTATTGATTAATTTCATAGCTAACCGTTCTTTTTCAATCGTATTTGAAGAAAACAAGCAAGAGCGTGAATGTGCAATCCAATTCAAAGATCAAGCTACTTGACATGAGTTAAGAATGGTAATTTTTAATCCAAGTGGTGGTTAAGGTCGCATACAATAGTGAAGTGAAGATAAAGTCAAGATCGAGGGTTTGATTCTACTTCTACAAGTCAAAAGAAAAAGAGAACGAGGGAGTTTGTTATTTAGATTTCTTTTTATTGTTATTTGTTAATTTTGCGAAATTACGAACTAAGAATATTGCATTTTTGGTAGTTTGATTTAGTGAATTATTTGACCCATGACACGGGGACCGTTGATGTTTCCTTTTGGACCTTACAACGTTATATCTGGTGTTCATATTTTAACATGTTAATTAATTTTCGCAATTAATTAAAACCTTAGAACACTAATACAATTTGTACGGTGCAGCCAGAACTACTGAGAAATTGGTTATAGCATATTCTAACTGTCGATCTCCGGCATTTCAACTAAATAATTAATTCGAATTTTTGATTTCCTAAGTTTTAGAATTTACAAAAAATAAAGAGGTTGGCCATAACTATTTGATTTAATTATAATTTCACTTATTTATAGAAGATCCCAGCACAAGGCTTCCAAAATTTCTAGGCTGGCTTTGGTTATATATAAAGATGGTTGATCGATTGACAAACTCGTTTAACTTTTGTGGCGTGACTACTTGACTCGTTAATTACTATTACCGTGCTAGATAAACAAGAGTAGTCAGGTTAGACCAAAATAAAAATAATAATAATAAAATTACTCACTAAAGAACTTCTGGGAATGTCTTTGATTGTGTACAGTTGTATATATTCGACTAGACTATTTATCTGATCTCATCTAGTCAAGTTCTCTAATCAAGAAAATTTAATTAACCAGTTATCAATGTTGAAAGCTCATATCAACATTAAGGCAAGAAATTGTCCAATATTACAACTTATGTGTCAATCTTAATGATCGAATAGTACATTCAAACATGCCTACTCGTACTTTGCACAATACTTGTTCACTGCGTGGTGTTTATTGTCCAATATTACAAATTATGCATCACATAAGTGTCAATCTTATTTTATCGATGAGCGAATAGTACAATCGAACATGTCATATCCTCCTCCGATAATATTTGCTCATGAAGACGATTTAAATTAATTGATTCTGGAACATATAAAAAAAAATAGATTTTAATGCGTTTGCAAAATTTTCAACAGTAAAGGGCATTTGGCAAAAATTCTTATTCAGACAGAGCACCCGTTGAAATTACTTTTACATATTCTATTCTCAACTTTTGAGTTGAAATTACGAATCTAGCCGACACTTCATTCTCCCCCAAATTAACCCAAATCCCTTTAAAGTTTAAACATATATATTTGAGGTTACATAAGGTTTGTGTTAGGTTTTTAATTGTTTTGACAATTGTTTAAACAAAAGGATTATTATAAAAAATAATTGTAAAAGTCAATGAGTCTTTTGGGATATTTTATAGATGAACTAGAAATCTTTAAGTTCGAGTATGGAACATAGAGAAAGAGTTATCGAATTTACGCTAGCATGTCGCTAATCTGATGCTCGAGCATCCAGAACAGAACCAAGGTCATCCGCATATCTATCGCTCGCCTAACACTCGAACGATGGTATTTTTCGAGAAACTATAGTTCGCAATTTTCAAGAGTTCTATCATCCTATATTATCCAATACCTCAGATTATAAATATTCAATGCCTATTATGTTTCTGTGTCTGGTTGATCATTATAATACATCTTCATAACATCATTCTAAAATTCAAGAACATATCCAAACATTGAGATTAAACATTTGATTCTTGAGATCAATCAACTACAAGTTGAGAAAAATATCAAATTCAAACAATTCAAAACATCTACTTCCTAAATATAACTAGGAAAATATTTTCTCAATAACTTTCAGAGGTTGCTAAAGATTGAGGGAGGTTGAACCAGAAGCATAGAAAGAATACAAGAATAATGTATTCTTAGTGATTCATAGGAGATAGACATTTTCAAAAGATCGAGAGCATGTGTGAATAAAGCACGTTTCAGAGGTTCTTGGATATTGCATGAATTAGATCGACGAGTCTAGTGAGTTTTCTAGGCTGGATTATATTGTAAATTTTTATTATTTATAGTGGAAGTTATTGGCTTGGTCACGGAATTTTAATCCTGTAAATGATTTTCTTCATCAACAAATCTTATATTATTTACTGCTTTATTATTATTGTGACAATTCAACATGTCCAACTTGACTTGATTGACTAAAGATTTAAAACAATTAAAAAGTAAATTGTTGCTTTTAATTGATAATTGATAATTTCGCGTATTCACTTATTCACCCCCTAACTGATTTTAGGGTCGAACTCGTAACTTTCAGTATGTCGAACGAAACCTAAAAAAATAGGATGTGGAAAATCAATTAGAAAATTGCATTTTCCTGACATTTTTAGCCATTTCACTATATATTGGCTCACATAATTTAGCTCCTACTTGACGATCATTGTTTTCAAACTTTTTTTTATATACTCATTTTAATCACACATTCACACAACAAAATATTCTGCACGTAATTCCAAAAAATTTTCCTATATTTTAACTCATGTTCTTCTAAAAATTACCATTCAAAACTCTATTTTTCCAAAATAATGGTTGTGACTTTAAATTGAAAATAAGTTTCTTTTCTGGATTTTAATGCATCTCAAACAGGCGCTAAGAATTGACAACCAATACTTCTTAAATTCTCCAAAAAAATTTAGTCAGAATTGGTGACAGCTGACTGTCGAGGGGAGAAACTTCCTTACAGACCATGAAATTAAGGATGAATGAATGGACATAAAATTCAGAGCTTGATGAAGCAACAAAAGTGACATGGGTCGTTTTAAATACCAACAACGTTGGAACTTTAAAGCCTGGCACAACCATTTACTGCACATACATAACTCAATTCACTAATAGACAAATGCTTCTTTATATACAAATAAAAATATACGTTTTCTATACAAAATTACAAATTGATGGCATGCCATTATTGGCCATGTTTTTAAAATAATTAATCCATTATCCACTCGTTATTTCTTGTAACTTATCTAAGAGTGATAAATTGTTAGCATGTGCCGTTGGATTTTAATTTATTTTGTGGACCTACATATATATAATTAAGTATGTATTAAAAGCTATCTCAAGGTTTCGTCCGAAATTAAAGTGATCTAATAAAGAATTAAGTAATTGATCTTGAACATCTAAATAAAGTGTGGATCGAATTATATGTATAGAGACCGCATCCATTATGGTTGTATTTGACGATGAGACGAATGCATATAGAAATTATATATAAGATTATTGTCTCCAATTCATATGTGATTCTCATTCTTTGAGTCATCAAATCAATACAAGAATATAAGAGAAAGTCTATTGAAGAGAAATATACAAAACCCACAATCAAAAATCAAGAAGAAGGAATTCAAGAATCAAGATTAGGAAGCAAGCAACTAAAATCAAGAACAAGAACTCAAGAATCAAAAGAGTCATAATCAAATTCAAGATTCAGAATCAAGATCAAACATTAAAGAATAATTATCAATGAATTAAGGTATGTTCCGCACATTATAATTCTCTTGACAATTTGACACGAGGGATCTTGACAATTAAGTAATTAGGTTTTTCAGTTTTATGAGGTTTAAAGTTTCATAAAAATTCTAATAAGTAGTATTAGAGTCAGCTCCATGTTAAACCATTAAAATTTAAGGAATAATTTTATGATTGAAATTCAGACATTAAATTTTAGGATCTTTTCATTTGGAATGTGAATTTTAGCTATAAATTTCGCAATTCATAATTTCTCAAAGAAGATTTTTAAGATTGAAATTCATACTTTAGTTTTAAAATTTTGGAATGAGAATTTCAAAATTCAAAAATTTTGAAAAGTTTTCGAAAAATTCTGGTTCAAAAGGCTAGCCGCGGCACTAATGGCAATGCAACAGGCGACACAACGCTGGCATGGCGCTACAGCGCCTAGACACTGCCTAGGCAGCAAAACAACATTGCAGCACCCAACCCGGGGACTGTAGCGCTGGTTTCTCATTCACAATTTTATTTTTTTAAAGAGAAAAATAAAAATAAAATATAAAGGGGCAATCAATTTCAAAATCTTGGTATTTAGAGCTTGTTTGATGCCCATTTTTTGGCAAAAAAATTTATTTTGAAATAGTGATTTGATATAGAATGTGTAGTTAAAAAATAAGAAAACGTTTTGGATTTACATGTAATATTATTTTATGAAAGAATGTATGATTGAAAAGATAATAGAGAAAAAAGTACTTTGAAAATAATGGGAATCAAACAAGGCCTTAATATTTATTCCGGATTACTAATTTTCTAAAACAGATTAGTTGAAACAACATTTTACCAAAGTAACATTTCTTACCTAAATTAATTTATTTGGAATATTAGGAAGGTTGTGTATATATAATTCATGCGGATATTTACCGGCCCAAAGGAAAGTCAATATTTGGCTGAATTATTTGCATACCTATAATAATAAATATGTGACAATTGTAAAGTTTTACATTATGTGAACATTGAGTCGGTCGAAAGATAGACTTGATGTTTGACCAGATTTATAGTCAATATTTGATTAATACACCAAGAGTACGAAGTACCAATTACAAGTTGATATTTCTGTTCAAAAACTAAATATCAATATTGTGTTTGGTCTCTTGTGATGGGGCGCACCATTATTTGAAATTATTGATTGTCCAATATGAGTTTTCATGTGAACATGTTATTCCATCAACTTCTGTAATATCTGCTAGCATCAATTCAATTCTTGTGCTTGAATCAAAGTTTAAGGGTTCGAAAGAGAACGTTTGTATCGTTCTGACGGTATGGATCTAGACCTTGTGTTAAGGATTAAACAACCTACTACTCTTATTGATAAAAGTTTCGCTAAGAAAAATAAGACTCGAATTAATGGAATTGTTAAAACTTCATAAGTCTTATAATCATGAAGTGTGAAATTCCAGTAACATTCAGGGCGCTATGTGTGATAAGATAACTACAGTCAAGAAATTTCTTAAAGAAATTGAAAAACCCTTTGCAAAAGGAGATAAGGCCGAAACTAGTATGCTTCTAGTGAATTTGGTTTCACTAAAGTATAAGGCTAAAGAAAATATAAGGGAATCCATCATGGATACGTCTTATTTTACTTCAAAACTAAGGCATTAAAGTTTGAACGTCTGATGACTTGCTCGTACATTTGGTTTTGATTTCTCTTCCTGCACAATTCGATTAATTTAAGGTCAGTTACATCTGTCAAAAGGGGAGTTGACTCTTAATGTGCTCATTTCATATTATGTACAAGAAGAAGAAGAAAGCTTAAAGTAAGAGAGAACTGTAAGTACTCATTTGACAAGTATTTCTAAAGAAAAATTAAAGGATAAAAAAGCTGCATTTGGTTCAGCTCAAAAGAAACAACAAAATTTTAAAAAAGATAAATACTATGGTTGTTACTTTTGTGAAAATTTGAAACATATAAAAAGAGACACATTGGGGGATAAATTCTAGTGCCACCACTCACATAAGTGTGTTTATGAAGGGTTGCATGAACAATCAAAAGTCAATTGATACTGAAAGAATCATCTATGTGGAACGATGAAAAATCAGGCAAAGTTGAGGCTATAAGGACCTTAGGTTATCATTAAAAACTGATTATTATTTGAATTTAAAAGAGACAATTGTGGTATCATCTTTTAGACGAAATTTGATTTCTATTTCTACATTCGACAAATTTAATTACTTTTGTTCATGTGGAAATACTCAGTTTAGTTTTTTTTATTAATTTAAATATTGTGGTTACTAGTTCTTTATTCAATTATGATAACCTATATTTGCTTAATATGGTTACCTCTTATAAAAAAATATTGTATGTAAATTCACATGGTATTAAACGTAAATTAACCAATGAAAAATCTTATGGTAGAAGGAATTATTAATCCCCTTAATTTTTCAGACTTAAGTGTTTATGTTAACTACATTAAGGGGAAACAAGCAAACATAAAGTGATTAGGTGCCAATAGAACATCGGAGGTCTTAGAATTGATTTATATGGATGTCTATGAGTCATTTCATTTGGCTTCTTGAAATGGTCAATGGTAATTTATTATGTTCATTGATGGATTTTTCTCACTATTTCTACATATATCTCATCAATCAGAAATCCCAAATATTGGACATATTCAAGACATAGAAAGTAGAGGTTGAAAATCAACTCAGCAAAAGAATAAAATACGTCAAATCTGGTCATGGTAGTGAATACTATGACAGATATAACGGATCAGGAGAACAATGTCCAACGTCTTTTGCTAAATTCCTATAGGAATGTGGAATCGTCCAACAATACACCATGTTAGGGTCCCCTTGCATTAATGGTATTATTGAGTGACGAAACAGAATGTTTAAGGACATGGTAAAGAGGATGATTAGTCATTTCACCTTGTCGGAATCTCTCTAGAAAGAAGCACTAAACACAACAACTTAAATTCCCAATAAAGTTTCAAGTAAAGCAACTATTAAGGGATTATAAATTTTAAAGATCCCACTATTATGTCAATTTTCGAAATGAAAAATATTTAATTCTTTGAGGATGTAGAGTTTGTGAAGGAGATAAGGTTTTAAGATTAATGATTGTCTTTGAAGAAGGATGGGTATATATCTCTTCTGTTGCAATTGACAATGATCATGATTATGGACAAATTCTTACTCTAAATTTTATTGAAAAATCAATTTTGGATCAAGACAATATTACAAAATTCCCTATATGCAATCAAGATATTGTTTTAGAATAACAAACTCAAGGACAAAAACCATTAAGAAAATTCACTAGAGAAAAGAGAAAGGTAATTCTAGATGACTTTATAATTTTTCTTCAAAAAAATAAAGGTGGTATTAGATTGATGGAAGAAGATCTGGTCAATAAATTTTCATCAAACTATACAAATTAATAATTTTTAAGAGTGGATTGATGTCATGAATAAAAAGATAAAGTCAGTGAAAGTCAATGACGTTTGAAAACTCATCTCATTGCTTGAAGGTACAAAGCACATTGATTGTAAATGAATATTTCTAAAACCAAGAGAGATTTGAAAGGTGATGTGGAAAGATATAATGTTTGTTTTGTTGTAAATGACTTTATTCAAAAGGAAGGCATTGACTTTGAATAGACTTTCTCTCGGGTTCCTATGAAAGACTCAATTAGGACTATTATGTCACTTGTCACATATCTCGATCTTGAGCTACGTCAAATTGTTTACAAATTAAAGAAATTTATCTATGGGTTTAAGTAGGTTTCCCGTCAATGGTATCAAAAATTTCATCAAATAATTATCTCTTTGATTTTGAGATGAATTTAGTTTATGATTATGTATATAACAAGTTCAGTCGGAGTAAGCATATTTTCAGGTATTACACGTCGATAACATACCGTTTGCCCCAATGATATGGCTTATTGCACGAAAATCAAGAGATTTCTATCATGAAATTTTAAAATGAAAAATTTAGGTGATGCCTATTTTGTATTAAGGATATAGATACACTATGATGATTCTTGGGATATTTTTGGATTATCACAAAAAAAACTTTATCTATAAGGTTCTGAAGAGATTTGAGATGTATGAATGTAAATTAGGTGATACCCATATTACTAAGAGAGACGACTTTAGTCTCAATCAATACCCTAAGGATAAACTTAAAGAAAATGAATATAGAAAATTCCATGTACTTCAACAATTGAGAGTTTAATGTATGTTTAGGTTGTACACTTCCGGATATAACATTCATTATTAGAATGCTGACATATATTTAAGTAACTTTGAGATGGATATTTGGAAAGTAGCCAATTAGATTATTCGATATTTATAGAGAACTAAAGATTACATGATCACATACAAAAAATCAAATCAATTAGAGATCATTAGATATCCTGATCATGAAATATGACTGCGAAATTTTATCACTAAGCTGTACATTCTGGATGGAATCGAAAGGTCGCTTAAGTTGTTCTGTGACAATAAGGCCATGTTTGATTTGGTAAATTTTCTATGGAACTTGGAAATTAAATTTCATCTTCTACTGAAAGTCATGTTTGATTGGAAAATTTTTCTTGACAATTCATTTTCCGACTTTTGTCTCACACGATTCCAATTCCATGGTTTTGATGAAAATCAATTCCCACCTAAGACTATTTTTTTATTTATTTTTTATTTTTTTTGCAATTGAAACAAATTTTATCCTCAATTGTAATAAATTTTATCCCTTTAATGGACAAATTTTATGTAAAGCAAAATCAAATGAACACCAAAAGATCCAAAATTTCAATATTTTCCACGTGAAAATTATACTAATCAAATTCAATTAATTGACAATTTATAGGAAAACAATTCTAGGCAATTCAATTAAATGGAATTCATTTTCTTTCTACCCAAATTTCACTATTACAATCAAACGGACCCTAAAAGTCTTGTATTCCAATAGGAACTAATGATGTCAAAATTTATAAACATCAAGTTTCTAGTTATTAAGGAAAAAATTTAGAGTTGTCAGATTTTGATAAATCCTATTAAGACAAACTCCTTAATTATGGATTTATTTACTAAATCGATGCCACACAAAGTCTTTCATGAACATAATGTTCACACCGGTGTTGCATTTTTTGATGATATGCCAGTTTAATGGGAATTTTTGTTCGGATGTTGTCTGTTTAGACACGTATTTTTTCTATCCATGAATATTTAGTTTAATTAAAAAATAAAGTATTTAGTTCAGCTTTCACTTTGATTAAATTTTTTGTTTGAAGTCATTAAAGAATAAAGTAGGACTAGTTGGAAGTGGGCATGTTTGTATCACATTACATGTAATTTTCATGCTACACATCAATACTTGATCCATGTCATTTGATTGTGTTGATTTACATGACAATTGAGGGTTTAGTTATAATAATTGTAACGAAAATTGTTTTGATCATATATTGATATAATTAATGGACGAGATTGTTCGAAAATACTTTTGATTATGATAGCAAAAGTTTTGAGCTCATAAAGATATGCACATTTATAAAGTAACATATGTAACCCAAGTAGGAAATTGTTGGGTTTTAATTTGTGATCTAATAAAGAATTAAATAATTGAATTTTGAATATCTAAATAAAGTGTATGTCGAATTATGTGTAGAGATTGAATCCATTAGAATTGTATTTGACGATTGGCTAATTACATATGAAAACTATATATAGGATCATGGTCCTCCATTCATATATGATTCTCATTCTTTGTATCATCTCATTAACATAAGAATACAAGAGAAAGTATATGAAGAGTAATATCCAAAACCCATTATCAAAAATTACAATCAAGAATCAAAAAAATAAGGTATTCAATAATCAAAATTATGGAATAAGAAGCCAAAATCAAGAACATGAACTCAAGAGTTAAAAGAGTCAATAATCAATATTTAAGATCCAAAATCAAGAAAAAGTATTAAAGAATAATTACTAATGAATTAAGGTATGTTCCACACTTTATAATTCTCTTGGTGATTTGACATGAAAAATCTTGACAATTAAATAATTAGGTTTTCAATTTCACGAGGTTTAAAGTTTCATAAAAATTCTAACATGTCCCACGTCCTACGACTACAACTAATTGATTTTTTAGTTATGCTACAAGTACTGTGTGGTTGACGCTTTGTTGACAGTGTGTGAGGTAGTCAATATATTTGTCATTAATTTTAATAACACTTAAAACAATAAATAGCACATATTTTTACACCTCATTGACCGTCAACAAAGTCGTGCATTTTTCATGTACAAATAGCCCAATCCTTGATTTTTATCGTGGCATTAGAGTGGTATATACAATACAATCTCTATAAATAAATAATTATTAATTTATCGATACGGGAAGTCATTTTTAATCAAAATTCAATACTTAAAAAGGTTCATAGATGTCGAGCACCTTGAATTATCATAGTAAAAATGATATAATTATTGAATAATCTAGTGATGAAGAGATTATTTGAGGGGTACGTAATTCGCATAATGAGGATGATCATGATTAGATTATAGCTGTCTTGCTAGCTGTTTCCACACAAGAAGCATTTCAAATTTTCAATTATTGTAACCTTAGTTAACTACTTTCTACAAAATGAGAAAAAAAAAAAAAAAAAGAACCAAGTGTGGTATAATTGCAAAAAATTAGGGAGTAGGATGAGCTCAGTCTAAGTACAAACATAAAACAAGCAACTTTCGATGTATATTCTAAGAAACATTTACTTATTCTATGCAATGGGGATCTCGTCTCCCGATATCAATTCTTTTATATTATCATTATTAAATATTTCTTTAGCCTAGTGGTGAAANAGAAAAAAAAAAAAAAAAGGAACCAAGTGTGGTATAATTGCAAAAAATTAGGGAGTAGGATGAGCTCAGTCTAAGTACAAACATAAAACAAGCAACTTTCGATGTATATTCTAAGAAACATTTACTTATTCTATGCAATGGGGATCTCGTCTCCCGATATCAATTCTTTTATATTATCATTATTAAATATTTCTTTAGCCTAGTGGTGAAAGATTCTTTGTTGTCCCAAGTATGCGTCGCGATAGAAAACCCATCTAAAATTGCATTAGGTCAAACAACGCTTTCAGTTAATTCAAAATAGTTGAAATTTTAGCTTTGAAACAAATATGTTCTCGTTACGAGAAATAATTATAGAATCTTGTAATTCCTACTTCGATTCAAATTATATAGATTTAACATTTTTTGAATTCGAAATTTATAAAACTCATATGAACTTATATGCTTGTAGCACTTAAATGGGTCAAGGCCTTTGTAGTGACCTACTTCTTCAATTTACTTCAAGGGTGAAATGCAAAGTGATATGAATATTCAGTATTGTCCATTATAACAGGTGACTTACAGAACCTTCAGCTTTTTTTTTAAATCAACACTTACAAATATAAGGTCTAATTTATGGGGAAGTATATGATAGATCGAGATGCATTACATGACTTAAGCAATATAATTTAAATAGAAGTACATGTTTGAATGCTTAAGTGGCTTCAAGAAGATGAAAATGACCTTCCGACATGTTTTCTGATTTGCAATTGCAAACTACTAACGTAGTCTTGTAACTATATTTCGTTTTCTTATTTATTATTAAATTGTTTTTAAACAATTTAAAAGAAACATTCATTTGGATACAATTTTACATCGTATGCTTATGTATTGTGGTCAATTCTAAGCCTGGATAAAGGACAAAGATTTTGACAACTTAGAAATTCTTTCAATAAATTAGATTTTTTTACGTTTACAATTACCTTTTAAATTAATGTATTTATTATACTCAAGAAAGTGAAAGGATAATTTGAAGTCAAAAAATTGAGCTACAAGTGGCTTGAAAGCTAACTAGACTTGCCCTACCACGGGACGAATTGATGGGGTGAGCCGAGCAAAGTCCGAAGGTCGACGATCCAAACGGTTCAACTTTATCTATTTAACACTCCTAGTGAGCACTAAAGCTTGATGCAACCTAACCCATTAAAAAAATCAAAATCTCTTCAATCTAAAATATTTCATGGATTGTTATGTCATAATATACAGATGGAGTTGATTTAAAATATCAAAGTCAACAAAGTTTGAAGCTCGGCTAGGCCAAGTTGATTTTTTTAGAAGTTCTTCAAATTGTATTAGGTTTTCAAAAGATGAAAGAAATATTACGAGTAGGAAATTACCAATAAATTTTTTTTTTTTTAAATTTCATAAACCACATTTTGAGTTATATGCAAATAAAACAATGTCAAACAACCCATCAATTTTTATTAAAAAAATTATCAAAATTAAAGAGGCAATTATTTTATTTTGTATCAGTTTGGACCATCTGTTAACCAGTTAAAACGGTCCACGTGCCGCCGACCACCATGTATTTTGCCAAATGATCCAAAACAGAGTAATTTAAGATAATATTTTGTTGATTAAGATTCTTCAAAGCCACTCTTTATTTTCCTTCGTTTGAAACGCTATGCACTCTTGCATTAGATTTTGGTATGTACGTATACGTGGTTATTAAATACAAGTAAATGGCACACGTGTCATGTTCGAACATGGTTCATTATGTTATTTTTTGTCTCGACATATTTTAATAATTGAATCATGTTTACAGTATACTACCTTGGTATCGATACACTTATATATAACATTATTTGAACATGTAAACGTGATTCTATAAAGTAACTTCAGTATTGGTACGTTTAATAGTCGAGTTGTATTTGTTCATGTTGGGCTGGTTGGAGGTGACGTCGGGCAGAATAGTGAATATTCTGCAGGCTAGTTTTACCAATAAATTCACAGGGAAGAATACAAGATTAAAACAAGATTAACGCCGAAAATATAGAGAAAACGTCTCTGAAGTTTAAAGAACTTTATTATATCCAACAATAATGAAAACAAGTCCACAAGTCAGACTTTATAGCAAAAATTCGAATTTTACCAAAAATGGCAAAAATTCAAATTTTACGCCAAATTAAAATAAAGAATAAAATAAGCAGTCTACGAAAAATCTAGCTCAAATCGGGTTAGAAATCATATCCAAACATGCAATCGAAATATTACCAAAAATGGCAAAATTTAACTAAAAATAGTAATTTGAAAGGGAAAACGGCGAAATTTGAGGTCGAAAACCGCACACACAGCCCACGACATTCGCGCCGAAACAAACTTTCCTGATTGTGGTATTAAAGAACTTTATTATATCCAACAATAATGAAAACAAGTCCACAAGTCAGATTTTATAGCAAAAATTCGAATTTTACCAAAAATGGCAAAAATTCAAATTTTACGCCAAATTAAAATAAAGAATACAATAAGTAGTCTACGAAAAATCTAGCTCAAATCGGGTTAGAAATCATATCCAAACATGCAATCGAAATATTACCAAAAATGACAAAATTTAACTAAAAATAGTAATTCGAAAGGGAAAACAGCGAAATTTGAGGTCGAAAACCGCACATACAGCCCACGACATTCGCGTCGAAACAAACTTTCCTGATTGTGGTCATCATCGCGATTCTAATAACCGTAGCCAACGTTATGGCCAAATTACCG
>CAIGRN010130436.1:0-12495 GCA_903798345.1 Fraxinus anomala
GTACTCAAAAAAGTGACATAATATTTAAAAAAGTGTAAAAAGTGATGTGATCTACCCACCTGAGAAAATGGTCAAGTACTAACTAGGTCAAAATAGTTCCAATTGAACACGTTTTTACTAGAAAAAAAAAAAATCAATTAACTTTATCTCTATATCATGTTTTCATTTCAAGTTTTACTAGAGAATGATGCATCACTCCACTTCGAATAGCGATTAAAGTAGTAGGACGACAACATTAGTAATCATACAAGTGAGATAATTTAATTTATCTAAGCAGCCTTAGATTAAACCTTTTAACAATAAATATTAAAGATACAGAAACTCAGAAGAGGCAAAATGTCATAAAAAGTCGAGGTTTTATCATATACTAAGACGCTATAAAGAAAAATGACATCTCGTCCCCTCAAGAAAACGATTGGTATGCCATCCTTTAGACTGAAGCTCCGAGAGGAAGCGAGAAAACACGCAATTCATCCTCTCATACCCATCCTACAAGAATTCAAGTACCTTTTGTCAAATGACTGACGTACACAATAAATTACTCTGTAACATACTTCATAGGAAAAAAAAAGTTACCTATATAAAAAGATAATGCAAATAATTAGAGAGTATAATCAATTATTGCATAATAATATGCTGCTAGAAAAATATATTGACAAAAAGGTATCCATGAATCGAGTACCCACAGTCAATTCCAGACCATAATATATGGTATTGTTGTAAATACCTAACAACTAATCACGAAACCACAATAATTCACACAAAAATCATGCATAGAAGACAACATACAAAAACATGGGATATTATATAAACCTATGATTTAGATTCAAGAAAACAATCTGAGAACGCACTATGTGTCATCTGTTTTTTATTCTATTCATTAGAAAGAAAAATTTATAGAACTGGTTTTGAACTTTTCAGTCTATTTAGAAAAAAATACACATCAGAATGAATAGAACACGAAAAGATTTATGTATCAATGTCATATAATTTTCTTCAATGGATTTTTTATTTTTTTTTTCGGCCACAAATCTCTTCATCGATAAAATTCAATAGCACAATCACCAATATTTTTGATTCGTGGGGTTTTGATTTAGGGTTTTTTTGGGATTTTGGGGTTTGGTGGTTGAAGTAGCCCGTGGGTGAGAGTTTCTCAGCAAGAATTTTGGAGTTTTCTACGTGTTGTATGATTCTAAGACGGGGGTCTGAGATTTTGGGATGTTTCGAACGTATTATTTACGGGTTAAAGATTTTAATTAGTTGTAAGTGTATTATTCTAATTTATTATTTTTTGGGAGTAGTGGACCTAATTTTCTCTTAATTGTATATAAATGTTATCTTAAAGTTAAGCTCAAAACTAAAATGATCTAATAAAGAATTAAGAAATGGGATTTGAGCATCTAAATAAAACGTAGGCTGAATTATTTGTGCAGAATTGCATTCATTAATGTTGTATTTGACGGTAAGACAAATACATATAGAAACTATGTATATGATTGTGGTCCACACTTCATATGTAATTTCTTATTCAAGAAAAGGAAAATCTTAAACTCAGAATATGCAATCCACAATCAAGATGAAGGTATTCAAGAATCAAGGCTATGAATCAAAAAGCCGAAATTAAGATCAAGAATTTAAGAATCAAAAGAGTCAATATTCAAGATCTAAAATCAAGATTCGATATTAAAGAATTATTACCAATGAATTAAGGTATATTCCACATTTAATAATTCTTTTGATGATTCGACATGAAAGATCTTGACAATTAAGTAATTATGTTTTAGTTCTCGAGGTTTAAAGTCTTAATAAAATTCTAACAAATGGTATGAGAATCAACTCTATATTAAACGATTGAGAATAAAAAAAGGAATTTTAAGGTTAAAATTCATGCTCTGGATTCTTCAATTTTGAAATGTGAATTTTAGTCCTAAATTTTAAAATTTTAAGATTTTGGGAATTATGAATTAAGAAATTTTGGATCAAATTAAATTATTTGAATTCTGCTTTGGATTGGAGTAAAAATATTTGTAAGGATTTATTCACACGGAATTCAAGAATTTCCTTTTCGGAATCAGATGGACGCGTGAAAATTTTAATATTTTAATATTTTAATATTTTTAAGGTTAAAAGAGTGTTGAAATTTGCAAACATTTTAATTGGTCTGTGATGAATTAAGTGGCCTTGGGGAGATGTGTGCATGGGTTGATTAAATTGGTTGGAGAAATTAGAGGGTAATATAGATTTCAGGTCGTCAAAATTATATACGGCAAGTGTACCGCGTTCAAATAATAAAGTGAACTTTTTGAATCCGGATTGTCGATCCTTTTAAGAATGTTACTTTCGATTACACAACTTTAATCAATTTAATTCTAACAATAAAAATAAACACACAATAAAATTTGATTTTGAAAAATAAGGAAAAAAATTAACTACAATCTACAAAATAACAAAACATAAATACTTGAAAATTTTCGGAAGAAAAACCTGGTTGGGATTTATGGTTTCGTTTAACAGTCGCCAAATTAATTTCTTCACAAGCCAATTAACAAATTACTCATTTACGATGTTAGACTCGATTTTTCAAATTTAATTAATTACCTTTCTTAAGCGAAATTAACCCTAATTGATTGATTTAATCTACTCTATCTCTATATTGATTAAAATTAAACAACTACATTAAATTTTTTTAAAATAACTTAATGGGTCACCTAAGGTTAGGAGTATATCTCTATCCCCTATAATATTTACTATTTGGTCTAAAATGTACATTCCTCTCTCGAACTACGTATAAATTACTAAATTCAATCATTTAATGACCAAATAAATTAAAGGCATTCAACACAATAATAAATACACATAAAAATAAGTATTCTAATATTAAAAGACAAATATTAAAATTAATTAAAGTTATCCCAACACAAATAACTAGCCCATTTTATATATATGATAACAAAGGAGAATATTCACGCAATATATCACCAATAGAAGAAAATAATGAAGAAACAACGAACTTATAGATAAAACCCTTGTTTGGTTATATTTGTGAAGATAATGGCTAACTCTTGATTTTTCCAAAATTTCTCCAACTTCTTGATTGATTCTCTATTGTGTGCTTTATGATTTGCTCCAAAATATCAAGAAAGATGGAAAGAAAAAAAAAGAAGAAAGAAAAATAAATGAAAAAGAGAAGAAAACTAAAAATAAAACGCCCCGACAGCTCTCGAATTTCACAACATATAAAACAATTCAAATTTTGCAACATAAACCCCTGAAATTACACAAAATAATTTAAATAGTCTCCCCTGGGCGCCAAGTTTCTGTACAAAACCATAAATTGGTTTTATTTTGCAGCAAGTCCATTAGATAATTGCATGTTAGGTTCCTCAACTTTGATCTTGTACAATTTGGTCATCAGATTTTGACTTTCATTTCAATCAGCCCTTCATAAATTGCATCTAAGATCCTTCAACTTTCTAATTTGTTCACTATGGTCCCCAATTCACAATTTTACGCGCTTTTAGTCCATTTTTCCTCCATTTGTCTTGTTCTCTTTCCTTTAGGTAATTTTTACCTACAAAAGCAATAATTACATAATTGTGAGTAAAAATTCGCTCATTTTTTTAATCAATAATAAGTATATTTATGTATTAAATAAGTGTGCAAAAACACACTTATCAATTTTCTCTGGGAAGTAGTTGTCGGCACTGCAATGCCGACTTGCTGTTCAATTTTTTTTGGTTAAAAAAAAGAAAGAAACATAAAATTAAAAGATAAAAGGGCAATCAATTTCAGAATTTAGTATTAAAGTTTTTTTCGAATTACTAATTTTCTAAAATATATTAATTGAAACAATGCGATAACAAAGTAACCTCTCTTATCTAAATTAATTTATTTGGAATATTAGGAATGTTGTGTATACGTAATTCGTGCGGATATTCACCGGCATAAAGTAAGATCAATATTTTGCCGAATTATTTGCACACATGTGATAATAAATATGTGACAATTATAAAGTTTCCTTTTATGTAAACATTGAATTGGTCCAAAGATAGACTTAATGTTTGACATGGTTTATTGTCAATATTTGATTATTATACTAAGAGTACCACTTACAAGTTGATATTTCTATCCAAATACTTAATATTAATGTTGTGTCCGATCTCTTGTGATGGAGTCCACCATTATTTGAATTTATTGATTGCTCAATATGGATTTCCTCATGAACATGTTAATTATGTTTAAGTTCTCTATTCAATTAATCCATCAAGTTTTGCATTATCTGCCAATATCAATTCAATTCATGTGCTTAAATCAAAGTTTTAGAGTTGGAAAGAGAAAATTTATATCGTTATTGGCATAAATCTAGACTCTGTGTTAAAGATTGAACAATCCACTGCTCTTACAGGATAAGAGTTCTGCTAATAAAAAAGGACTCGGATAAATGGGAGTCTTCAAATCGCATAAGTCTTATGATCATAAAGCGTTGAATTCCAGCAACATTCAGGGACACTAAGGTAACTACTGCCAAGGAAATTTTTAAATAAATTAAAAAATGGTTTGCAAATGGCGATAAGATCAGAAGTAGTACGCTTCGACGAACTTTGTTTCACTTAAGTACAGGCTAAATAAATCATTTGGGAGTATATCATGGAGACGTCTCATCTTGTTTCAAAACTAACGATATTAAAGTTTGAGCTGTCTGATGACTTGCTCGTGAAATTAGTTTTCATTTTTATTTCTGCACAATTCGACTAATTTAAGGCCAGTTATGACTGTCAAAAGGGAAAATTGAACTATTAATGAGCCAATTTCTTATTGTACAAGAAGAAGAAAGTCTAAAGTAAGAGAGAATTGGAAGTACTCACTTGGTAAGTACATCAAATGACAAGTTAAAGGATAAAGAAGCTGCATTTGGTTCAGTTCAAAAGAAACAACAAAAGCCTGAATAAAAATGATAAATCATATGGCCGTTACTTTTGTGAAAATTTGGAACACATAATGAGAGATTTTACTAAATACCATTTTGACGTGTAAAGAAAAATACACTTCTTACTTAGGTTTGTTTTGAGGTTAATTTATTTTTAATACCAAGACACATTTTGTGGATAAATTCTAGTGCCACTACTCATATGCGTGTGTTTATGCAAGGTTGCCTAAACAGTCAAAAGCTAATTGATATTGAAAGATTCATCAAATTAAAGAAATTCATCTATGAACTTAAGCATGCTTCCCGTCATTATCTCATTCAGTTTTTAGATGAATGCAATTGATGATTGTGTATATCACAAGTTCAGTCGGAGTAAACATATTTTATGGTATTATATGTTGACGACATATTGCTTGCCAGCAATAATATAGGCTTATTGCACAAAAACCAATAGATTTCTATTATGAAATTTTGAAATAAAAATTTTGGTGACGACTCTTTTGTATTAAAGATATAGAAACACCTAGATTTTTTTTGGATTATCATAAAAGAGTTATATCAATAAGGTTATTAAGAGATTTGGGATGCAGGAAAGTAAATCAGGTGATATCCCTATCACTAAGGGGAGACAACTTTAATCTCCATTAATGCCCTAAGGATAAACTTAAAGAAAATGAAATACAAAAAATTTCATGTGCTTCGATAGTTGATAGTTTAATATATGCTTAGGTTTGCACACATCCTAAGATAACATTTGTTATTAGAATGTTGGATAAATATTTAAGTAACTTTATGATGGATATTTGGAAAGTAGCAAGCAGATTATTCGGTATTTATAGAGAATTAAGGATTGCATAATGACATAGAGGAAATTAAACCAATTGGAGATCATTGGATATTCTGACTTTGATCATAGAATACGATAGCAGAATTTTGTCACCGGGCTACACATTTTGGATGGAATTGAAAAGCTCCTTAAATTATTCTGTGATAATAGCAGTCTTGTATTCCAATAGAAACTTTACGATGTCAAAGTTTTATAGACATCATGTTTCTATAAAGCATATTAGGATAAATTTCATAATTATGGATTGATTTACAAAATGGTTGACACACAAGGTCTTTCATGAGCATAATACCCATATGACTGTTGCATCTTTTGATGATATACCAGTTTGGTGGGAATTTGTGTTCGGATATTGTCTGTTTTAGATACATATTTTTATTTACGGATATTTAGTTTAATTCAGAAATAAAGTATTCAGTTTAGCTTTTACTCTGATTAAAGTTTTTGGTTTAATCTCATTAAAAAATAAGGTAGGACCAGTTGAAAGTATGCATGTTTAGATCACATTGCATATAATTTTCTTACTATACATCCACATTTGATCTATGTCAGTTGATTTGTGTTGATATACGTGACCATTGAAAGTTTAATTATGATACTTGTTCGGAAATACTTTTGGTTATGATAGCAAAAGTTTTGAGCTCATAAGGTTATACGCATTTTTCGGGTAACATGTGGCACAAGTGAAAGATTGTTGGGAAAATATTTAATTTGTTATGCGAGCCGACATATGTAATTAATTGTGCATAAATGTTATCTTAAAGTTAAACCCAAAATTAAAGTGAGCTAATAAAAAATTAAGTAATTGAACTTTGGACATCTAAATAAAATATGAGTCGAATTATATGTGTAGAGATCGAATCCATCAGAGTTGTATTTGACGATGAGCTAAATACATATGAAAACTATATATAGGGTTGATCCCCAATTCATATGTGATTTCTCATTATTAGAGTCATTCCATCAATACAAGAATACAAGAGAAAACATATTGAAAATGAATATCCAAAACATACAATCAAGAATAGGCTATCCATAATCAAGAATCAAGAAGTCGAAATCAAGATCAAGAACGCAAGAATCAAAAGAGTCAATATTCAAGATCTAAAATGAAGATTCGGTATAAAAATTATTATCAATGAACTAATGTATATTCCTCATTTAATAATTCTCTTGGTGATTGTACGTTGAGGATCTTGACAATTAAGTAATTAATTTTTCTAGTTCTTGAAATTAAAGTTAAAAAATAAATAAATAAATTCTACACACTAACGTTATTCAAGCAAAACATCATGATGATTTCAACCTAGTTACCAAGAAAGTCCACACATCCAATGGTTACAAGTAGATCACGAGAGAGTTGGCTTGATGCGAGGTGGCAATGATTGTTGCTGAATATAAACTCCACAAATTCTATCTGGTCCAAGAACCATCTCATCAGTCTGAAGCTTTTTCTTAACAATGACTTCATCAATTCACTAGGTTGCACATGCATTGTCATGCCATGTAAAGTTTGTGTTTTTATGTCATTCGAGGATAATATTTTGGGAGAGCTCATATTTGGTGTGACTAAAAATCAGATTTTTAATAAACAAAAGTTGATGAAAAATGTGATTATTGTGAATCTTATAAAATATGCTATTAAAAATGTATTAGGGCCAAATATGGACATAATATCGTATCATGTCAAAGTGGAATGTTTGGAAATTTTGAATTAGACTTTTGGTTTTTGGTCAATTGATCAAATTGTGAAATAGAAAAGTTGTCGATAAGTATCTTGTGAATTAGATTGACTATTTTTGAATAATTTTTTGTTGTTAGATTCTAAGATTTCAATCATAATACTGTCCCTATTTGAGTCATATTTTTTTAATATTCATTTTTAACTCCACATTTAACCAATAAATTTTTTTACACATAAATTTAAAAAAAATTCCTATTTTTCAACAACACATTTTTAAAAAAAAAAAATTTACTTTTAACCTATTCTAAAAAGTGGTAATTATATGAAACATTACTTTTCAAGATTCAAATTCAAAAATTAGATATCAAGTTTTAATTTTCAAAAATTAGATATTTTATATATAGATACAAGTTTTTTATATTTAATTAAATATTTATAATAATATTATAAAAATTAATTTATATACACTCCACCCCACCTTACCTTAAATCCCTAATTTCTCATTTCTCCCTCACCCCCCGTATCTCTCTCTTTCTCGGCGACGTGGAAGGAGCGTCTCTCCCACTGAGCCGCCACCATGCCCACAGAGCTGTTTATCGAAAATTGTTACTCGGTGTCACCTCGCAGAGTCATGAATCGATTCATGCTAATCAAAGCGATTGCAATCAAAGGGAAGCCCAGATTCTCGGACTTCAGCTTGTTGCCACCAAACTAGGGTGCGCTCTTCGCTCCCTGGTTGAGGGCTATGACGATTTATTATCGTGCGCTTGAGAAGATGTACTTGAAGCGTATGTACGTTAGGGATGAGGATCTGGCGATTGCAGCTCACTCTTTCCCGATTTTGAAAGAGCTCGTTTTACCGATTAGATGCAACCAGTAAGATATGGTTTCCGAATTTTGTGCGTGATATGCGATTGATTGTTGGGTGGACTGTTGGTTGGTTGTGTGGGGTTGGAGATTGGAGGCGGCGACTGACTGTGTTTGTTTGTTTTTTGTTTTCATTCAAATGACTGGTTGGAGATGTGGAGGCGGGGATGGGTTTGGATGATTTTTTGTGTGGTGGTGGTGATGGTGTTTGTGTGATGGTGGATCGGCGGTTTGGGGTGGGTTTTATTGAATTTGGTGGTGGTAGGGGCGGTTTTGTAGTTGCGATGGTTGTTGGAGGTCACAGTGAGTTGGTGTTGGTGTGGGCGACTGTGGCCGTGACAATGGCGATGGTGTGGCGTGGTGGTGCTGTGGGTACGGTGTGTTGTGTGCGGTGGTGATGTTTGCGTGGTGGTGGCTCTAGCGGTGTGCAGTGGTGGTGATGAGTCAGTGGTTGTTATGTGGTTAGCCTTATCTCTGGCGACGTGGTGGGGTGCATCGAAGTTTAATTTGGGCTTTTGGGTTGGTTTCTTCGTCCGATCTGCTTCGTCGGATGTTTGGCGATGCTCCGATCTGCTGTGACCATTTAAAATTAAACTGTGATAATTAACAAGAAATTTGAGCCATGTGCAAAAAAAATCCTGTGACTTGCGCTGTGACCTGCGCTGTGACCATTTGAAATTAACATGTGAATATAAAAAAAAAAACATGAGCCATGTGCAAAATATTTCGTGACCTATGCTGTGGCCATTTGAAATAAACCTGTGACTATCAACAAAAACTTGAGCCATGTGGAAAAATTTTCTATGACCTATACTGTGGCCATTTGAAAATAACCTGTGATTATGAACAAAATCCCGAGCCATGTGTAATATATTCTGTGACCTGTGCTGTGACCATTTGAAAATAACATGTGACTATTAACAAAAATGTGAGACATGAGCCTTATCATGTTATCAATCATTATAAACAAACAACCAAGTGTTGTGACTTGTGACCTGGGCTGTGACCATACAACAAGTAAGTTCGTCGGAATATTCGTCGGAGTTGGAACAATTGTCGGAATCGAAGCAATCGTCGGAATAAATCGACGGCGGAGCGGTCACCGGAATAGTCGTCGGAATCAGAGCTGTCGCCGAAACGGTTGTCGGAGCAGCATGGGTTGTGGAGGTGGGGTGAGTTAATTATATATATATATATATATATATATATATATATATATCTCTTTTTATTTTTTTTATATATTTATATATATAAATAAATAATATATAAATATATATGTATGTATATGTCAAATATCTGATTTTTGAAATTTAAAAGTTGTTTTCTTATTTTTGAAATAGTGTATACTTAAAGTAGGATTTATGAATTTTTTCCAAAATATAATAGGAAGACAGAACTTATTCATTTCTTATTTTTGAAATAATATATACTTAAAGTAGGATTTATGAATTTTTCTTTTGTAAAAAATGTGTCTCAAACATAGACTTTTAATTATTCTAAAGACTCGCACAATATTACCTCAGAAAAATAGCTTGAATAATTTAAAGAAATATGGAGGAGCAAAGTCATATAAATCCAAACCTTAGGTGGCAACAATGCAAATACCCTAATCAAAACTGGTACTTGAAAACGTTGTCGTATAGAGACTCCACCCTTAGCCAGCTGTAAAGAGTTTTTGTCTAGGGTTTGTCATTCTTTCTTCTTAAACTCACCGTGGCCGGAAAAGAACAGAACAATTCATATCCAATTATACCTATCAAAATTTCCCCACAATTTCACTTTTTTTAGTATCTTTCGAGTTTTTATTTTTATTTTTCCCTTTTCAATTTTCGGACCTCCAAATGAAAATTTCAACTTACGATTTCAATTTTTTTTTTTCAGTTCAGTCGGTTTCTTTAGCTAATATCGTGTAATTCTATTTGATTGAATCAATTTATTTAATAAGTTTATTGAATCAAAGCTCAATTTTTGAGTTTCTCAAGAATGAAGTTTTGCACAGTGTCCTCTACAAAGATCCCCATTAGGAAAGGAATGTGCCTTTTGCGCCAGTTTACGTGCGTTTCAACTTCTTGTGCTGCTCAAGTGGAGGGCTCTTCTTCTGATTAAAGCGCCACCCCAGAGACGAGTTACAGTGAGTCAGTGAGCTGCAGCAAAGAATGCAGATCCCTGCGGCCTCAGGCAGCATTGTTAAAGCTCTTGCTTCTTTGAATTCAATGAAAAATGTGCCAGGAAAGCCAACTGTGTACGACTATAATTCGATGATTTATTGTTATTACAAGTCTTGTTTGATGTATATATTGCAATGAAAAGATTTGGACCGAATCCAAATGCCTAATACGCTATTGAACGGGTTAATATTGGTTGGGAGACTGAAAGATGGGATTTATAGACTGAAAGTATTCAGTTTAGCTTTTACTCTGATTAAAGTTTTTGATTTAATCTTATTAAAAAATAAGGTAGGACCAATTGAAAGTATGCATGTTTAGATCACATTGCATATAATTTTCTTACTACACATTCACATTTGATCTATGTCAGTTGATTTGTGTTGATATATGTGACCATTGAAAGTTTAATTATGATACTTGTTTCGAAAATACTTTTGGTTACGATAGCAAAAGTATTGAGCTCATAAGATTATACGCATTTTTCGGGTAACATATGTGGCCCAAGTGAGAGATTGTTGAGAAAATATTTAATTTGTTATGCTAGCCGACATATGTAATTAATTGTGTATAAATGTTATCTTAAAGTTAAATCCAAAATTAAAGTGAGCTAATAAAAAATTAAGTAATTGAACTTTGGACATCTAAATAAAATATGGGTCGAATTATATGTGTAGAGATCGAATCCATCAGAGTTGTATTTGACGATGAGCTAAATACATATGAAAACTATATATAGGGTTGGTCCCCAATTCATATGTGATTTCTCATTATTTGGGTCATTCCATCAATACAAGAATATAAGAGAAAACATATTGAAAATGAATATCCAAAACATACAATCAAGAATAGGCTATCCATAATCAAGAATCAAGAAACCGAAATCAAGATCAAGAATGCAAGAATCAAAAGAGTCAATATTCAAGATTCAAGATCTAAAATGAAGATTCGGTATAAAAATTATTATCAATGAACTAAGGTATATTTCTTAATTAATAATTCTCTTGGTGATTGGACATGGAGGATCTTGACAATTAAGTAATTAGTTTTTCTAGTTCTTGAAATTAAAGTTAAAAAAAAAAAAAAAAATTCTACACACTAACGTTATTCAAGCAAAACATCATGATGATTTCAACCTAGTTACCAAGAAAGTCCACACATCCAATGGTTACAAGTAGATCACGAGAGAGTTGGCTTGATGTGAGGTGGCAATGATTGTTGCTGAATATAAACTCCACAAATTCTATCTGGTCCAAGAACCATCTCATCAGTCTGAAGCTTTTTCTTAACACTGACTTCATCAATTCACTAGGTTGCACATGCATTATCATGCCATGTAAAGTTTGTGTGTTTTTGTCATTCGGGGATAATATTTTGTGAGAGCTTTTATTTGGTGTGACTAAAAATCAGATTTTTAATAAATAAAAGTTGATAAAAAATGTGATTATTGTGAATATTATAAAATATGCGATTAAAAATGTATTAGGCCAAATATGGACATAATATCGTATCATGTCAAAGTGGAATGTTTGGAAATTTTGAATTAGAATTTTGGTTTTTGGTCAATTGATCAAACTGTGAAATAGAAAAGTTGTCGACAAGTATCTTGTGAATTAGATTGACTATTTTTGAATATTTTTTTGTTGTTAGATTCTAAGATTTCAATCACAATACTATCCCTATTTGAGCCCTTTTTTTTAATATTCATTTTTAACTCCACATTTAACCAATAAATTTTTTTACACATAAATTAAAAAAAAAAATTCCTATTTTTCAATAACACATTTTAAAAAAAAAAAATTACTTTTAACCTATTCTAAAAAGTGGTAATTACATGAAACATTACTTTTCAAGATTCAAATTCAAAAATTAGATTTCAAGTTTTAATTTTCAAAAATCAGATATTTTATATATAGATACATGTTTTTTTATATTTAATTAAAATTAGATAAAACATATTATTAAATTAAATCAAACCTTATCTCCCTCTACCCACCCCTCATTT
>CAIGRN010130437.1:0-11787 GCA_903798345.1 Fraxinus anomala
AGAATGTGTGATGAAAAAGTGATGAAAAGTTTTAGATTTATGTATAATATTATTTTATTTGGAGAATGTGTGATTGAAAATGAGTACTATAGAAAAATAAATAAAATAAAAAGAGGAAGAATGTGGCTCAAACATGAGTTAAATATATTGCACCGCAATCTTTCACAAGAACATCAGAATTTAATAGAAGGAGAGAGGTCTATCCATTTACTCATTATTACAAGGAGAAATTAGACGCACACCTATTCTCGACAACTAGATGGTAAATATGACTTGAATATTTTAACCGACCATAGGAGTCTATTTATGACCGTACAAATTCCAAAAAAGTGTAGCACTTCTCTGCTACACAAAAATATCTTCATCTCATCTTCAGAACAATCTCCCATTCTTCGTTCCCCCATTCTCTCTGGTAAAAGAAAACATTCACAAAGCTCTACGAACTTACACGGCAACTTTAGGGAGCTGTTCGAACTTTGGTTAGTATCAAAACCCTCTTTTACAAAATCCCATATTCTCTCTCTCTCTCTCTATGTATGTAGAGACACTAAATTACTAATGGTGGCTTGACTTGGGAATGGATAAGCATGAAGTTGTAAGTCGAGCTTAAGATAATTGGCTGGACTATGATCCTAATTGGATAGACAATACAAATTTCTTGGTAGTTTGTCTTATATCTCAATAAATATTGTTTGATTAAAGTATTACAGTTTGGAAACTCATGTACAATTGCGTGTAGTTTTTTTGCACGAGTTGGAACTTGGAAAATCAGTGTGTCTGAGAGTGACTGAAGCCAATAGCCATCGACACAATTTGCCTTAAATTAGCTTACTAAATGTACCTGTTTTTCTCTGTTAGGTTAGTCAACTATTTGATCTTTCTTTTCAAATTGTGGTTTCTTATATGTAGAGATTTTGATTGTTTTGGTAAAAAAATGTGTCAAGATGTTTGAAATCTTGCTTTTTTCATCTGTATATCACAGGTTTGATTGAATTTATAGCAATCAAAGAAAGATCAAGAGTTTGCTCTTTCCCTTTCAAGATCCTGGAAAGATTCATAGAATCACTAGATTTTCTTTTTAAGTGATTAAAGAAGGCCCTTTCTACACGGGCATTCTGTTGTTTGGTTTGACTATTTCTTTCTCATTTTCCCTATGTAGAGAAATAACCCCTGTTTTTTTTCTTTTTTTCTCAGCCTTTGCTAATCCTTTTTGTTATTTCCTCCTCTTCGTCATTTCTGCAACTAGGAAACTATGAGATTTGAAATGGTTCCATCTATTGTAGAATGTCCACTCCATGTTGTCCCCCAATCCTTTGGTTTTTCACTATCATCGTCCCTTTTTACCTCGTCTTCTTCGACGAGAAATCACAGAAGGGACCAAGAAGTCTGTCGAGTTGTTGTTTCTAATCCGTTTTCATCTGAAAACACGCGACACTCTCAAACTTTCAACAAGACTCTTTCCCGAGGGCATACTGTTAAACGATCTTGTTGTTCAAACTTGGGTTATATTTTTTATGAAGAGCCATCCAATCACGTAGAAGGATTGACCGAAAAATTTAACCTATTGGAAGGGGAAGAGAGTGAAGGAGATAGGAGTCACAGGCTACATTGTGAAATATCTGAAATTAGTCCTTCTACCAGTAAATTTGCAATGACTAAAAATTCATTCTTGCAATCGGAATTTGATTTCATGGAACTGATGAAGCTCGGGATTAGACCAGAGGCCCCGGATTGGCCAGAACGTAAGGCTGTTATGTGGGCGACTCTTGAACATAAGGCTAAGAGCTTTGATCTTCCTCTTTCTCTAAGGATGGTAAAGAAGAAACTACAATTGGAAAAGGCCTTTACACATTCTCAAGATTCAGTTTGTTGCTCGATGAAAAAAGCATTTGCTTCAATGGTTTTCATTATAGTCGAGCTTCAAAGTTATGCGTTACAGATGAGAGAAGCATTGTGCCGTGAAGATCTAGAGATTATTATAGCTAGAGTACAGAAGGAAATGCATTCGTCATTTGTTTGGCTTTTTCAGCAAGTGTTTTCAAGAACTCCGGCATTGATGATATGTTTGATGATCCTTTTAGCAAATTTTAGCGTATATTCTGCGTGCCACGACGTTTTTATTACAGAAGTCTCCTTACTAGGATCATCATCTGTAGAATCAACTTTGGTTTTAGACAGTGGAGTTTCAGGGAGCATGGGTGAGAACGAGCAAAAGAGCAATTCATCAAAGATGAGTCGACATCTAGAAGTTCTTCACGAAGAACATTTGCAGGTAGGTGATCAAGTTTTGAGAGGTGTGGAGGAGTTGAATTTGTGGAACTCAGTGGTGGAAGAAGCAACAAAGATTCAAGCAGGTTTGAGAAATGTGATTCTTGATCGTGAGATGATGCAACAGTTTGTTTCCCCGGTATCTGTTGAGCTAGAACCCGATGACTACGAGAATTATCTTAGGACTGATCTACTATACCAGAATGCCTTGTCTCAGGAGCATAATAACCCACTTTTACTCTGCAATTATGCACAGTTTCTGTATCTTGTTACCCGCGACTATGATAGGTAATATTCTTGAATTTTCATGCTGTTTTCTTATAAATATCATGGTTTATCAATTGTAAGAACTTCTACAGAAATTAAGGTTAACATTAGATGGGAACAAAACCAGACTTTGAATGTGACAGATAATTGGCAATGTAAATGAGCTTATATATGAAAATCAACTAAATGGTTCATGATTATTTAAAGCGAGGATTAGGGAATTCCTATTAATAGCAGGCAATGTAAATGAGCTTATATATGAAAACTAAATGGTTCATGATTATTTAAAGGGAGGATTAGGGAATTCCTATTAATAGCAGCTTTCTTTGGACCTCCGGGAAAAGTGTGAAACAAAAACGACTAGATGGTATGATCCCCGCCGTCACCCCTAGAATGAAAGGGGAAATCTCGTACATATTTATTGTTTTTTATTTGAGTTGCAACTTGATCTTAGTAGCCAAGCAATCGATGCAATTGAAATATGTTTTAACTCAACTTCTCATATATACTTATTTACTTGCTGACACTAACAGGGCAGAGCAGTGCTTCAAGCAAGCGGTACAAGTGGAACCACCAGATGCAGAATCCTTGAGCCAGTATGCTACCTTTCTATGGAAAGTTAGGCAGGACTTTTGGGCAGCAGAAGAAAGATATTTACAAGCCCTGGCTGTCGAACCTGACAATTCTCACTATGCTTCTAAATATGCCAATTTCTTATGGAACACTGGCGGGGATGAGACATGTTTTCCTCTCGACAATTCCCAATCGAGTAGCTCAACCTCGAACTTCTAGAGAAACTGTAAAATGTTATGATCATAGAACAAAGATCTAGTACCCAACTCTCAGGAGATTAGTGGAACTTCTTACCTAACCTTGCCAGGTTCAGAAGAATGGATTTATATAAGAAGCATAATTATGAATAATTATATGGAGTTGTCATATGATTAAAAATGGACGGAGGTTTAGTGGTGGCTCTCATGTAGAGATCATAGCTGGGAAAATTTCATTCATGTTAACTATACTTTCACTCTAGTGCTACGAGGTAATTGTACTTCAATTTTGTCAAATTGAGTAACTATATTTTAAGTTGATTTCAATCAGGTAACTCGATCACAAGTAATAAATGATGAGTTGAATTTATTTCACTGAAATTGCACTTACTCCATACTAGTAACTAATGGCCACATATGATGATCATCATTTATTGACTATTTTGATTGAAATCAAATTTAAGTATAATTACTCAATTGAACAATATTGAAGCACAATTATCTAATTACACTCGAGTACAAGTATAATTACCATGAGTAAAATTTACACGATCATAGCAAGGGGCTGAAGCAGAATTCCTACAGCCTGAATTTAGTAAAACTGCATGGTCCGTGTAGCTAAAACGTAATACATATATAAAATTTGGTTATGTAGCTAGAATTAAGAATCGAACACGACTGGACCAGAATTTTTCGGTTAACATTTTGGTGTTTTCGTTTCCGTTATGTAAAATTACCACGGCAGAGTAAAATCATTACGTTAAGCACATGAGAACCTCCGTATCAATGCTGCATCTAGAGTCTCCTAGCCACGGATATCAAAGAATAGATGTATAAAATTGAAAAACTGTTAATAATGAGATAGACATAAACCTACACGAAACTCTCTGTTAATAGATGTATAAAATTGAAAAACTCTGTTAATAATGAGATAATCGACATAAACCTACATGAACATGTTAAGAATTCTGTTTCTCACTGAACGATTTAATGTTACAAAACCTTAAACTCGATAAGAATGGGAACAAGCAAACTAAACGAGTGGAAACTAGCGAAATAAAAAGGCTTCAAAAACTACACTATCACCAAAACCAGCTACTGCGGCTATCCATGGCTTTGACCGAAGTTGATACCAATGGCATTCTCCCGTACTCAGCCGCAAACAAGTTAACACAGTGGCTCCTCTTTTCAGTGTGACCTCCCAAGCTACTAATTCCAGTCGAACCAATCTCAAATATTTTACCTACATCACCACATCCGTTAAGGCACAATTAAGTTGAGTAAGTGCAACTCAATGCGGGTATGTCTAAATATATAGTCCACAACCCATTGTTAACACAGGAAGTTGGTCCTCAATCTTGCACTATATTTGCAGAATCAATCCCCAAGGTCCGAAAGACCATCAAAATCTTTGTTAAATCGTCACATAATCCCCATGAAAACATGCATCATCTTCAAAATTTGAACATAAGTCTAAGTCGAGAAACAAAACCTTGCTTCATAAAGTTGGATATGAGAGGATCAGATTATTGTTTAATAGAGTTTTGATGGTTCTGTCTTTAGGGGACTGATTTCAAAGTATAATAGAAGGTCGATAATAAACTTACTCTATTTTATAAGGTTGGCAAGCAACTTGCTAATCGGGTAAAAGATTTTCTAAAGATCTCTTTTAGATATCTATAATTTATTCTAACAGAGCAAAGGTGGGTCAAACATTTTTTGACGACATACGACAGGAGCTAGAGTGAATGCATTGCAGCAGACTCCAAAAAAATAATAAAATTGAGCCCTCACTATCTCTTCATTTTATTATTAAAACTATACTAAGATTTATTGGCAATATTTTATTGGCAATATTTTGAGGATCGGGAAAACTAGACTTCTCAAGAGTCCTTCAACATTGACATAGGAAGAAGGCAAGATGTTACTCTAGGAACTAATCTGATTTAACAGACCACATGCGGAAGCAGGAATCACCGAATACTTTAGGAGCAAAAATCGAGATAACGTTATTTGAAAGCAGCATTAATGAATATAAAAAACTAATTTAATAAACATAAGGTTGAACCACTATTTCATAAGATTTAAATTATCCTAAAGCCATAAATTAGGAGCTTCAGCGTTTTGTGCTGCTCTCAATGCTCAATAATCTTGAGCATTCCCATATCACAGCTAAGATCATTCTCTCTCTTCATATAGTTGGAAATTGAATTCTTGAGGTTTCGGGAACATAGTGAGTTCCCCCTAACATTTGAAGAAAGCAAAAGTCCTCCTACACTAGTAAATAATAGTTAGATTACCACTGGAGACTAAATTTATTAATAGAAACCCAAAAAATTACACCAGAAGCTATGCATTAACCATATTTTGGCATTTTTCTTATGAAGACCAGTTTACTGGGCTAGTTAGAATCTGATCACTGGCTAATTTAAAACTTGAATGACAAATTGAAAACAAGAAGCGAAACATTTCTCAATATTCAACAAGAAGAAACAGAGTTGCAAGGAAGCTTTTTATTCATTTATTGTGCGAATATATAGACATAAAAGTTCGATTTTGATACTTATACTATAGAACAGTAATGTCTTTTTGTTTTTGTTTTCATACGTGTTGAAAGGAAAATTAGTAATAGTGGGGAGATTTACATTATTAGCCCTTGTTTGGGCCATTTAAATGGAAATTTTGGGGAAAATGAGTTTTGGAATAGTTATTTTTTGGAGAATGAGTCGTTAAAAAATAAAGAAATTTTTTCTGTTTTAGTGTAGTATTATTTTATGGGAGAATTTGTGGTTGAAAAATGAATTTGAAAAAATGAGTTTTTGAAAAATGGAGGCCAAACACAGGCTTAACAAATTGAGATACGAGGTGTGTGTGCTAATTATTTGGTCAGTATCAAGAGTACTTGCTTTTGAACCAAATGAAGGAGTATTTTCGATTTCATGAGACCTCAAGAGGTGTTTGAGCTATTTATTCATCAAACAATGCTCTGAAGAGCCTCAATATACTTCTTTTTCCCTAGAGACACAGATTAGATGATAAAATCTCATTAAAGATATCATCTTCTAGCAAATTGGTCATAATACAAGCTCAACTTCTTCAAAAATCCAAATCCACGTATACGAGTAAAGTTCAAAGAAAGAAATCTATCTTCCAGCCACACCACTTCTAAGTCCATAGCCTTCACAAACAGATTCCCATTACTTCCTAGCATCTTACTTTTCTTGTTGTCACTTATCTGCAATAATTGTTTTTGTCCTAGAGATATATGGTATGCTAATTATTCCAGAAACTTGGAATCATGCAATTTCTGTTCAAAAAAGTGTTTTCTTAACCCCTTCCACATACCCATTGCATTTCGCTTGAAGGATATAAAACAAGAACAAAAGCATGAATCCAAGCTAAGAGAAGAATAATGGGCTAGTTAACAGAGCAAAGAACAATAAATGTCCATTTATAGAAGTAGAATAGCATTATAGGAAAACTAAAAAATGTAAAACTGAAAAGAAGGCCGAGCCCATAAATCATTACCTTTTATCCAAATGGGAGGAGCACCAGTTGCATTTGCAACTAGGAAAGACATTGCAATATCTTCACAATTCCTAGTAATTTCGTCAAAATAAGGCATCAGTTTTGGACATTAATGAAAGGAAGTGAGAAAGTCGAAACTAATAAATGAATAAAAAGTTAATAGGAAAATCGCTTGTATGACAAGAACCTGTTCTTGGTTACATATTCTCTTATAGACGATGGCATGCTATGTGTGTACAAATTCAGGTACTTTTTGTGAAAGAAGGCAGCTTTAGAGAGAACCATACTGTATGTACCCGTCCACCAAACAGACCACCATCCCCGGTACACATAGTTATCCTGATTGCCTTTCTGTGACAAGAGTTTCTAGGTAAAAATTTAAAGTTGGAAAATTTAATTCTACAAAAGTGCCCATTGAAACAGATAATCATCAAGTCAAGCAGTATTCTAGTGAGAGAGCTATAAGAAATGTCTCCATAGCAGCACTCGAGCACTAATAATGCGTAGTAATCACATATTAGATCTCGTTCAAAACCATAACATGATATAAAGTTCTATAATCTAAGAACTTATTGCATTAGAACTCAAGAACTAATGATGGCACAAAATAAGCAAAGGTAAAACAGCATATGATAAAGGTTCATATTCTACATGTGGGCCATTGAAGGCCCAATTTGATATTAAATGGACATCGACCTGAATCAATAATACCATCATAATATAAAAAATAAAGCAAATGCACTAGAGTTACGACACATGAACAATGGTTCATTAGGACACAAGTTTATCACAGTACCAGAAAAGCACTCTCTTTCTCATTAATGGGAAATATGGAACCAACAATTATCTACAGCAGTATCAACAAATGATATAGTTTTTTAATTTAATTGGCACAACATTTATATTGAATAAATTACTCAAGATACTTGAACAGCTCATAGCACATACCGATCTATCATCCCAATGGAGTCGTGGTACAAATCCAACCATTGTGTCCGGTGCTGTTTGCCAGACACTAAAAGCAAGTTCTACTGAAGTGCAAGGAAATATAACATCGTCATCAATTGAAAAGACTGCTTCCGTCTTGAAATCCTCGATTCCTTTAAATCTGTTGTTCAAACTGTCTTCCTTATTGATATCAAATTTCAATTCAATTTTTCGACCATCTTTAGAATCCAACTGTATAACATGGTTAAGGAATTTAACAAGAGAATCTGAAGGAGGGTTAGGCTCACTCCACACAACGTGTATAGAACCAAGCCCTGGACATGATGCATAATGGGATATGGACTGCTTCAGAAGATCATTTCGTTTCCACGTGTTAATCAACAGGGCATACTTTTTCCTGTACCACACATGAAATTAGTGCAAGATTCAAATTGTTTAAGATTTTTTATTTTCCTTTCCAAAAAGCCTATACAATTTTAATAGGAGAACTAATATTAGTTTAACATTTAGATTCTTTTTCGAAAGACAATGTTCAAAGGATCATTCTCTTCCCAGGGATAGTTACCAAAATTTCAATACATGCAAGCTCTACCAAATGCTTAAAGAAGATAAAATTTCAATGAACACCTCATTGCCTGAGGCAAAAAACTGCCAAGACAGAGATGTAATGAACTCCCAAGGTATAGAACCTAAAATATAAATGTCTGTTTCAGAAGTCTATGTAAAAGGCATAAAAAAGGAAGTGATCTCCCTCATATTTGACAGAAATCCTGCCTCAGTCATGCAAATATCAGGAACTGCAAATGAAAAGCCACTGCATGACCAACATTAGCAACTGTATTTAACTTCCCCCCACCCCCACCTCCACCCAAAAAAAAAAAAGAGGAACGTATAGAAATGTAGAGTCTCCTAATTGGGCAATATCCTTAAATTTGTCTCGGTTATACGATCAAGGCCGCCATTATACTTACTACCAATACACATTGACAACTTTTGAAGGGTGACAATCATTAGTTATTGCCTTTGTGCTAATTCAGAAGCTGTAAAAAACCAGGAATAATACTAGAATTACTAAAAGGAAATCGAATAACACTACTTTGAGAAGCAAAGAATGAGAAAATAGGAAAAAATTAGACAGAAGGCAAGCCGACTATCTTTATCGAAAAATAATGACCATGATCACATTTTTAGTATCAATTCATTACCCCTATGGTATTTTGTTACATACATACTTTTCCACGTTTCTGGTGATATTGAAAGTAGTTAAAAAATAATAAAAAAGAAACTTAGAGAACTAAAATCTAATTAACGCTACAATTTAAATTACGTAATTTATAATAGGAGTATAACTATCATGAAAATTATTAAATATTATTAATTATGTCCGGACAAAAAAGGTTACCCAAGAATTAAATAACTTATTTAATAACTAATAATTACCATAAATGTAAACCACTTAACTGTAAATAACATAATTAACGCGATTGAATATATTATAATACCGACCTGGGAGGAGATGATCGATAGAGGGAAGCATCATGGTGTTTCCATTCCTTAAACGACGGCGTACGACCGACGAGCGCGATTAGAGTGAATACAATAACACAGGCGAGCAATAACTTGATCTTCACAGATCCAACAGCCGAGATCGCACCCTGCCTTATAGTCCGACGGCTGAAAAGACTCGTCCTCATCATTATCCTTTTGAGCTATTGGTATCTATCTATACGTAATATCACTGAGTAAGAGTAGCGTGACGATCCGAGTCGACTCAGTCGAGGTTCCATAAACGACGATTTGCCAGTTAGATTAACTCGGGGCGGGGAGAGCGAAGGAGAATATTGGAAAGAAGAGTGAGAGGCGATGGACGGCTGTGATTTAACGTCATCGTGATCTCGGTACCGTCGAATCAACGGAGAATATATGCATTGACTGGTATATGATTTTCGGGCAATTGTGATTTCACGACAGAATGTGTTCGAATTATGATAGTTACTGGAAATGAGAATAATGTTTTTTTTATTTTTTAAAATAATTATTTTTACGTCACAAGTGATTATTTTAAGTAATGGTCTCAATAAGCCAGTCGTTAAAATATCTTTACTATGCTTTTCAGATTGATAAACGACTAATCTGTTAAAATATGCTCTTTATGTATAATTGTTTATTATTTATTATTAAAACAAAAATTACATTCCGACCATGCAAAAATTTATAGGACTCAAATAAAATAGGCAAAATGCAAAGTCGAGGATTATGAAAATTTTAGGTACGTTTGTTATTAATTTTTTTTTTTTTTCGTAAAATCTCTTTTATTTTAAATTTTAAATAACGCAGGTATGTTTTAAGATTTACGACAATTTCGTAGACACACACCCTTTGTGATAATTATATGGCTCATGATCAAGAATACTTGACATTCTTCAAATTATGCGAACCTTCCTTGTTTAAATTAAAAAAATTCTCTTATTTTAAGTTGTAAATAATTTATACCTATATTTACTAATATAGAGGTTTCAAAAATTAAATCTTTCGAAAATGATTCGATTTAGGTTTCGACAGTTAATAACTACTTCAAACCAAATCGAACTATTTAGCCAAAATTTCCAAAAATAAAAATAAAAATAATCATTTTATCCAAGATATGTTATCTATTCGATCAATTTACACTTTAACAAACTTACTAGTTAGTTGGCTTCTGTGGCTCTTTAAAAGAATAATTTATTTATTATAATTTTCTTATCTAAGGAGTGAAACTACAAACTTAGCACCTGTTTGGTGGCCTTTCTTTCTTTAAAAAAAAAAAGTTTGAATTTTTTTTTTTTTTAAGGAAAAAAAAAAGTTTAGTTAAAAAGTAGGAAAAAATTGTGGTTAAAATGAGTGTGTAGAAAAAGAATTTTAAGTATGAGAATCAAACAGGGACTTACATTTAATGGTTGAACTTGTGCTAATTTATTAGTTTAAGCTTATTTTGAGACAAATATATCAATATTGAACATTTATAATTAAGTATTATAGGAAAATCTCATATCAAAATATTTATTTTTCGAAGTTTTTTGAAAGATTGCTTTTAATTTTTTTTCAAACCATTTAAATTGATTAGGTCTGAAAACAATTCAAAAACCATCCAAATCAAATGTATTCAATCATATAAAATTATAAATAATAGTGGTTTAATAAAGGGTAATTAGCACGTAACGTCCCCACATTTCATTGTTATTGTAAAAAACGTCCATATCTTTCATTTTTTTGGCATTTTCACATTTATTTTCACATTTCATTGCGCAAAAGGTCATTTTCATCAATTTCTTAATTAAAAATTGTGAAATGACGAAAGTACAATTTCCTTTAAATAAAACAAAAGAACGTTAAAAACAAGGAAGTACTCATAAATTAATTTGCATTCGGAGTAGTTAAAAATAATACATTTTAAGGGCTTAGAATTATTGATTGACATAATATATTGTCCTTTTAGGAGTAAGAGTTGCTAAAAATAATGCATTTGACGCGAAGATGTAAATAGGTGTTAACAATAGTGATTAGAGTTATAATGCAAGATGTTTGCATGTACACTCCAAGCACTTCATTTTGACCAGCTCCAACGGTCTGGTCACAAAGTGTTTTGAGAGCACTTCCAAGTCCTAGCTAACAAAACACAATACAAAAATAATAGTTTCGACTCAATGAAAATAGAAAAATTATGGTATAGATGATTTGATGCTATATACCGTCACACCATATATGAACCCTCTTAACACATTTTGTACGATAGAAACGGCCGCAAGTTGAAGATCAACCAAGTGCCCCACAAATGCAAGTGTGACAAATTCAAAAGAATACTGTGCCACCATGGAGATAATAGCGCGCGCCTACACACACACACACACACACTCTCTCTCTCTCTCTCTCTCTCTCTCATTGCGAGCTGTGAGATATATTCGTGGAAACTTCATTTTCCCTGGAGATCAGTTTCATCCCTATAGTAACTTCTCGGAAGAAGTTGCTG
>CAIGRN010130441.1:0-10355 GCA_903798345.1 Fraxinus anomala
TACCGAATTAGAGTCCAACTTTAATTCCACAATTATAGGGTGAATTTATTTAATTAAAATCAAATTTAATTAAATACCAAATTAGAGTCCAACTCTAATTTCAAAACTTAAGACAGATGAAATTAATTAAAATCAAATTTAAATTTAAATACAAAAATTAGAGTCCAACTCTAATTCCAAGATATTAGTGCGAACTTATTTTAATTAAAATCAAATTTTAAATAAATACCAAATTAAAGTCAAACTCTAATTTCAAAGTTTTAGAGTGGATAATTTAATTAAAATTAAATTTTAATTAAATACTAAATTAGAGTCCAACTCTAATTATAATTGATTTAACATTTTAATTTATGATAAAACTCCTAAATAAAATAAAATTTAATTTACGGTAAAAATTTAATATTTAAGTGATAATAATATTAAATTTTTACGAAAATAATAAAGATTGTCAATTTTAACTCAAATTTAAATTTTGGTCAAAATCGAAAATATAGGTCAAACTCTTTCAAAATCAAATTTTAAAACCATTTTCAAAATGCATTTTGACCCAATTGAAATTAAAAACTTGCCCCTTCAATTTATGAAATTGCATAGCAGCCATTCATTTTAAAATTGCATAATGACCCTTTATTAAATAATTGTAAACAGACTCCCAGATATAAAATTGCAGGAAATGATCCTCAATTTCACAAATTGCACACAAGGCTCCCGCCTCCAACCTTCATACCTCGTTTCAACATAACCCTAAAACCTTAACTCCAGGCGACACCGGCGCGCTACCTCCATTGGCGAGTACCGCCACGCGAAACGACAGCGGCACACCATCGAGTGCGCAGCGCACGGTGCGTTGCAGTGTAACAGCCTGCACTACTGCTACCATTAGTAGCAACGCTTGGTGATGAAATTAACAGCGCCGTCGCGGATGCTTATCCCTGTCTCCTTTACCGACGGTGTTATTGGTGCTACCGCACCGCCGACCTAGTTGTGTTCGATCTTTTTTTTTTTTTCCCTTTTTTGACCAAAATTAATTTTCGTTTTCAAATCAGATTTAGAACTAGAAAAATAATTTTCTTTAAAAGCTATAAACATGAAATCAACAATCAATTGTTGATTGTCCAAACATGCAAAATAGTTTCTAACAAATACAAAATATGCTCTTACCACTATTGAGAATTTACTTAACATGTATAGCGAAAAATAAATAATTTTTCAATTCTCACCACGGATCTACTTTATGTTTAGATAGAAATCGTGTTTAGAATAATACATTTGATGAATTCTATAAACTCTTTTGCTGATTCTCGAATACGATCAATCACGAATTACAATTCACAGTTGTTCAATTGTCCAACCTTCAATGAAAATCAACACAGGGAACAAGAACAAGAGAACTAGGGTTTTCATCTATTTTCTTGTCCTAACAAGACTACTAGTAATGTTGATGGTATTTTCAAACCTTTGTAGCCTATTAATAGAAGTCTAAGTGGGTTTGACCCGTTTCTTAAATTTAACTCGATTCAATATTTAATTAATTCAATTAATTAAATTCGGTACATGAATTAATTAATCCAATTAATTAATTAGGGTCTATTAACAAGCAACCAAATTAATTAATTGTACAACACTTGTTAATTAATTAATTGGAATCACATTATTCTAGTTCTCATTTTGTGTGTGACCTATCAAGTTCACGATACCTAACGAAATAAATTATTATTTTGATCTAATCAAAATTGATAAATTAAAATACCCCTTTTAATTTATCATCAATTCACATCCGTCGTCACATATTGACATCAGCAATGTTTCGGACAATACATGTGATGAGAAATATCACGTGATATAATAAAATCAAACTTGTTCGTTTACCGTGAAACTATAATCCCTTCTTTAATATGATCCGATTAATTACGAGATATGGATGTGTGTCAATCTCAATTATCGATCATATCTTTCATCCTATTATTAAGTCAATGTAAGTCGAAAACTCATTTTCGACTTATGAGTACACCTTAATCAAGGATTTCGTTATCAACTGAATTGAATGAAATGTAGATCATAATCTCTTACTATCTAAGAGTGACGAATCATCTATTGATCATTCACAACTTTCAAATGATTCTTGATATACCCGAATGATGCTGTATTAGCTATCATTGACAGAGCAATATTCAATATCACCAAAGTATGACTGTCTTCATATGAGGCACCATGATGGCCTCAAGTTAAATAACCAATTCCAGTACCCAACGTTAGAGATTAACCACTGACACTCAGATAGTTATCCATGATGAATCTCCACAGCGGGTCTCCAATGTTTTGTTCTATAACAAAACATGCATGTATTCATTTAAGTATCACCACATTTTAACTTGTGAGATCAACAACTTACTTCACAAGTAAGAAATGCCACACGTAATGGTCTATCTGTAATAACGATATACGTATCTCGTTATTACTTATGACCACATATGATTTAATATTCAGTCATATGTAATTTGTATCTCACAATCACAACTTCTTGTGATTAACAAATTACAAAGGCTTGAATCTACGGATTCTATTATTTAATTTATTAGAACATTAATTCAATTAAATAATAGATCTTGCCATAAATATGTATCATTTATATATTAAAAATATTTATATTGAAAATTGATTGAATTTAAGGCATAACACTTAAACTTCATTCCCCTCTTCCAACCCTCAACTCATTGCTCGTTCCCATGAATCTTTTGTTAAGAAAGTACAATGAAAAGAAAAGAGAAGGGCATTACAGTAAGGCCCCTCACAAAAGGGGTGGGCCTCGCAAGTATATATTTAAAAAAAGGGTGGGACCCACCCTTTGTGAGGGGCCTTGCGTGAATACATTGGGCTTTACTCTTTTAAATGTCTATCAACAAATCGACTTACTGATACAATAAATGTCCATAATAAGAACCCATCAAATCGATTTATTGCAACTCATGCATGTTATGATGTGCACCATACTTCTCGCTTATTTAATTTCATAATATAATGTGATAAATTTTTCACTTAATTATATCCATAAAATACACAATCAATCACACATTAAAAATATTTCAACATTCACCAGTCATGCAACCTCGACCAACAGTTTTGGAGAATTCCTAAGAACCATAACTTCATCGATAATTTATATCAGAAGGAATTTATGCAAATTATTTTAAGTTGTGATCCCAAAACATCCACATTAACTTTCCAACCAAAAGTTTTCATCAATTCTAATATATAACCTGTACTTTATTTTTGTATTTTTCTTTTGATTCACATATGACATTAAAGGCAATATTGATGAAGCTACCGCGAAGCCTATGAATTTAGAAATGGAGAGTAATTTGAAGAAATGATTTTAAATCTTTGTGTATTAATCTCTAATCGAATTGTTTGGGAAGAGCTTACATTGATGGGAAGGTTTGGCACCTTGATGTCAGCTCTTTACCACCTCGAACTGTAGCTTGTGTTTTACACCCATTTTTTAGAAATCTTTGATTTGAAATAGTGATTGATGGAAGAATGTGTGGTTAAAAAATAAGGAGAATTTTTGGGTTTATGTGTAATATTATTTTATTGATAGAATGTATGGTTGAAATGAAAAAAGAGAAATAGAATGAGAAAAAAATGGGTTTCAAACATGGGCTATATGAGACTTCCCATGTTGAAGTCGTTTAAATTTTCAAATCTTGATTTCCAGATTAGATATTGAAGGATATGTGACTAGCTTTGGCAATCCAGACTGGTTGAGGACTCATGAGGTTGCTTCTCGTACGTCTCCCGTGGTTGCTGCCCTTGTTGATGGAGGTGCCACATGTGTCGGAAAAACTGTCGTGGATGACATGGCATTAGGGTTTGTACCTTATCCTCAATCTTTCTAAGAATTTCTGTACTTAGATTTTAAGCTTCTAACCTATCTCATTTTGCTTCCTTTGTGTCTTCTCATACCAGTTAATTCTGTTTGGTGTTCAGTAGTTTGCTAATCTTTTTTATTTCTGGTTTTTCCCTGAATCTAGTATTAGTGGAGAAAATAAGCATTATGGTACACCCACTAATCCTGCCTCACCAGCACGAGTGCCAGGAGGAGCCTCTAGTGGTGCTTCTGTAGCTGTGGCTACTAACCTTGTTGATTTTTCTTTAGGTGAGCTTCCACTTTACTTTCTTGCTTTTGCCCCATCATTTATCAACTGATAACACTGACTACTAGCACGGGATAAGTCTTTGTTTAGTTGTATTTACAGCAGCTACTCATTGATAAAAGTCTGTTAAATTTTTTTTAATGAGTGGATAATGCGTTATTTAACATTCCAATACATCTTTATTTGTCATGTGCCTCTCATGTTATGTTTTAGATTAATGAAATATGCACAAAAGCAAATGAAATGCTAGAAATGCCATGAATCATAGAACATCAGAGTGGGATCACTGATAACATTTTGAGCAGTCAATAAGAAAATGATGAATCACAAGGTATTGGAATAATGAATAGAAGGTTGACATAATATCAAACATTAAAATCCCACAAGGTATTTTGATTTTAAATAGTTCAATTTAAGCTATGAACATCAGAGAAAGTCCTTTTCTGATAGTCTGTTTTATTTTTGTTTCTTCAAATTAAGTTCCTTTCTTTAGCCAGTAAGTTAATGGCTAACCATGTGATTCTATGTGTATGCCTTGTGAACAAATTCTTTAACCCTTTTTGCATGGAACCTTTTAAACTTCCTTGCATCTCTAAATATGCCTTCCATTTAAAATTTACTTTCAACATTATTTCAAATATGAGTTGTTAATTGGTGATAATGCTTTTTAGCTTTCTGCTTATTGTTTCCTCGTCACTTGCATATTGCACTATATATTCCTAACTATCAAACATTAACATATAAGATAGGTTGTTCAGTGGGAATTATTGGGTGGATTATGTTTTAGATGCTATGAACATTAATTAGCATCCCTTGTGCCCTTATGTTTCACTATGCATCTATACGCGTCAGCTATTCTTTTCATCTTTGGCTGTAATGCAGATATAAAGCACTTTAAACATATCTGTGCTTTACAGTGAGGACTGAGGACATTAGAGGCTTCCCATCCTGGGATTTTTCACGTTATACCTGCTTTACAAATCCCATCAATGTGGAATAAATGGAGAGGAATAATAATTATTAATGGCGCTTCATTACTATTTCTTTGATTACGACAATTTATCATTTTTCATGCCACCTCATCCTGACCTAAACATGCTTATAAACACTGGATCTGATATTGGCATCTAGGAAATGCTGTTAAGGCTATTCTTTTTTGGTTCTTTTAGTGTTTATGTATATGAGGCCTGGTTGAGGATTTAGATGCACTCTGGTTGACTTCAATATTTGCATGAATTGGAATTTTACCTTGTGATATAAGCTGTCTTGTAAATGATTGCAACTGTAAGCTGTATAAGGATTTTTTGGCAGCCTTGAATTTTCTTTGGTATGTTTGATCCTCTATGAAAAATGTCTAGGAGAAGTTTTTTTATGTTAGTTTGAATGAGACCATATCAAAAACATTTTTACTTGATAGTGAAGGTGAAATCTGTTATTTATTGTTGTATAATGTTTCAAACGGGTGCATATTGCATAGATATATTACAGTGATACAGCGTTTTTTGTCAGCTTAGCTTGGTCTGCTATAAGATTTTTCTTCTTAATCTTATAAATTATTTATATTTAATGGAAACTCAATGATATATTTCTAAGTAACACTGCCCTGTTACATTTTTATTGTAACGTGTAAGTTATTAATCCTACAAGTAACTGCTCGCTTTATCTGATTTTTGTAGTAAAAATTAGGTTGACAAATGAATATTAGTACTTTTATAGTCATCTCTTTGCTCTCTAGTTAATTACTGCAGCTAATACATGACCAAGAAACTTCTTATTGAATCTTGCAATAGGAAGTATAACAAGTTCTGGAGTACTACAAACATCTTGCTAGTTTACAAGCACTTGTATGGTGTTTCGGTTATGAAAATTTTCAACATAACAGGGAAATTTGTGCTTTGATAGTCCATGCAGGGGTGGAGCCATATGTAGTCAATTGCAGGCGGATGCCTGCACTCAACTTTGGGCTGCCCCTATACCTGCGATGCTTAAATTCTTTTAAAAAAATAATAAATAAATAAAATTTGAAGCTGCCAGAATTTTCATTAAAAATTGGCTAAGCAAGATGGAGGAAAATTACAGAAGATCGAAGAACTGCTTGAAGATCACTTGTGCTTTTATACACCCCAACATTGTCCCCTTTCCACACAACATAAAAAGCGTCCTTCTCATCAGCCATTTTTGGTTTCTATTCAACTTCAATCCCCTGCACCAAATCAGACTAGAAATATGTAAAACTAATGACCCACAAGGAATTCCTTGCTTCAATTATTCCCATTAAATGCATTACCAGAGTAAGAAATAATCAAAAACCCTAATTAGCAGAATTAATCCAAATAATCAATCATTTTAAAATTCAAAGAAAAATACAGCTTCAAATTGTAATAAAAAAGCAAAAAGGAAAAGGAAAATATCTGACCTTTTGAGCCTCGATTTCAGCGTCTTGTTTTCAAGACTGTACATTGGCTTAAAAAAAAAGGGAGCAGCATAAAATGAAATAAATGGAGTTTGAGCATGTATATATGTGGGCTTCTTGGTATAATTTATTAGAAAGATTATGTGGACCTCGTGAGTCCACTAGCCCATGATGTTTGTTGATGACGTGCAGCAATCAAGCCAAAATATTGGGAACTAAAATTTAAAGGAAAGGTCTTGATTTTTTGCCAAATGTTTCGAGATTTGAAATGTAGGGATTGAAAATAAGCCCACGTTTGATTATTATAAAAAATAGACTTTCAATAGATTTAAAAAAAAAAATTAATATGACATAGCTAGAAAATTAAAAAATGTTGTGAATTCTATAAAAATTTTGATTGAAAATGAGTTTTAAAAAAATGAATTTTAAGAAATGAGGGTCAAACATATACAAAGTAATATAAGGTCTACATTCGATTTCTGTCAAGCTAATAAATCTTGGTAAGCGATGTTTCAAGCAAGTTTGGAAATTTTAGGAAGATTATATTCCTTAAGGGCCCAAATTTAAAGTTCGTTTCATTCCCTGAAAACTTAAAGTCGAGCCTTTATTAAATTTCGTCCGCACTGGACAATATTCCTAGTTACACGCTTGAGTCCATGAGATTATTATTAGACTTAAAAATAGCTGATACTTATTTTTTGATTAATGAGATTTGATAACTTACTCCATTACTTAAGATAACTGTGGAATTATGGGTCACTTCATCCTATTTAAGGTGACAGGGTTGTAATTTTTGTCATGTAGAGTTATTATTGGATTTCACTACTTCATGTCCTCAATTTTTACCAAGCGGAAAATCATTTTATTTTTTTTCTTTTTAATATCTATGTTTTATTGCCACCTTCATATAATGCATAGTAATATATAAAAAAATGTCAAAATATTTGAGTTCTGATCAAGACTTATCTTCAGCTTATTATGTAATGGGTAAGGCTACATGCATCTAGTCCTTTCCAGACCCCGTAGTGGAAGGAACTTTGTGCAGTGAGTGCATCCTTTTTATTTATGAACCAACAATCATGGGGAAATAAACATCACCACTGTGTAAATAGTGTTTGCTCCTATGTTTGACAATTCCACCATTTTTCATTTTTAAAAAATTTTTATATTCCTTCTCTTGTTGAGAAACTTTGGATCACTAGTTATTAACTGTGCAGCTGTGCTTATTACAATTTTTATGGACTACTTTGTTTTATGTCAATGTTAAGACTTTAAGATGCATCCTTTACTTGGTCCTTAGGATTAAAAGAATCTCACTCTTAAAGTATGTTATGAACTTTTTAATGACTATCCTTTGGTGTTTATAACTATTCATGTGCTGTTACTATCTCAGAGCAATTCATGAGACTATCCTTTGGTGTTTATAACTATTCATGTGCTGTTACTATCTCAGAGCAATTCATGATTACTTAGTTGTCTATGTCAGGTATTGACACTGTTGGTGGTGTGCGAGTGCCGGCGGGATATTGTGGTATACTGGGCTTTCGGCCATCTTATGGGATTGTCTCACTTTCAGGGGTAATTCCTGTTTCCACAAGTCTTGATACCATAGGTAAGTATTTTTGAACTAGATTTTAGAAAATGGCTGTTGCATAAATTTTGAAAATTGAGGTGTTAGTACATTTTTTTATCATCTTCATAATGGAGAAGCTAACTCTTTCCCTTCAGCATCCTGTTATCTAGTTAAGTTAGAATGGTATTATTGATTGTGCTTCTCACATTTGAACAGAGAGAGAAGAATAGTTTTTTTTTTTTTTTAACTGATTAAGAGAGAGAAATTGATGTTCTATCTCCTACTTATCAGCGATTTCGGGGAAAAGGCACCAACTTTTAGGGAAACCTTTGCTGTTTAAGGAAGCATGACCATTTTCTTGATTGCATTGTCATCCTTAAACATGGAATTAGCCAGCCATTAGAAATGCAAAAGAAGGAAAGTAACACAGGAGTCAGGACGACTAGTCTAAATTGTGTTTTGCAAGAGCTCCACATATTCCAAAATATCAAGACCATGTATAGCTTTCACAATAAGTACTCCTGTAAACTGCCCATCTTCTACATCCTAATACCAGTCTAATCTGTTAATTGTTATGCATTCTTGAAATAAAATTAGTCAATATCACTTTTCTCTCATTTTCCAGGAATATGAGTATTGATTTTTGTAATGAAGGTAGTGTAAGAATACTCTAGTTTCCTTTCTTAAAAAGGATAGTGGTAAAAAAGAAATTGTGACTTCATTTTGGAGCTGGAGTAATATATTGTATTTTGCTATATGGTGGACTGTTGCACAACATCTGAATTATTTTATTCTGGTTTAATTTTCTTTTGTTTTTTGGTGGTGGCTGTACTTGTGAAGAGTCTTGATGTCCGTTATACTGTTGGGTTTCCACAGAATCATTTGATGATTCATTTACGCACGGATATCAATGTAGCTATTCAGTCTAGAGGGCTCAATCTTGCACAAAGTGACTTTGTCATTGCTGGTTTGCTGGTGATAGTTTAACTAGAAACTGTGGCCATTGGGTTTTGATTTTCACTTTCTTTAGCTGCTGGTACTGGCCATTCGTTTCCACAGTATCATTCTATGATTCATTTACGCGTAGATATCAACATGATCAGTCCAGAGGGCTCAAATCTTGCACAAAGTGATTGTCATTTCTGGTTTGTGATAGATTTCCAATCGGTTTGCAAGGATACAACCAATATGAAGGCTGCCAAGTCATCCAATATTCTAGAATATTCCACTTACTTAGAAAAGGGGCAAAAGGGTAATAGGAATATAATAAAATGTCTATAAATGTGATGGGAGATGAGGCATCAAAGGATTGGGTAGAAAAAGTGGGGAGAGATCAAGGCCTCTCGAATGATAGGCCTCCAATTCTAGAAGAGCCTAGAAGAAGTGAGAAGAATATGCATCAACAAAATTCCGTTGTGGTTATGATTAAATTTTGATCCGAATCCGATGAAATTAATGGGAGATGGATTTAGGGTCTCAGTTCGATAATTCAATCAAGATCCGAATCTGATAATCTGTTAACTAAATGAATCAAATATGGATATAGGTTAATCCAATTCGATAACAATCTGATCCGATTTGTTATCAATAGTTGAGTCGGTTAAATATTTTATGTTGTGTTATTTGTCAATAAAATAAATAAATGAGAAAATAAAGAAATTTAGAATAAAAAAGTCATCAAATTTACATAGTTCTCTAAAAAGTGTAATGCGTGGCGAGGCGTGGAGGTTTCTGGCTAAGCGAGTCTACACGAAGCCTATGCGTAAAAAGAATATTTTCTTATTTTAATATTATTTTAAATTTTTAATCAATCTAAAAATTATTTAATAATACATACAAATTATAGTACGAAATGCAGTTTTAAGAGAGTAACAAAATAAATATATTCGATAAACAAGATATGGTGTAATAGTGTTAATTAAAATATTTGTTTCTTCAAAAAGATCGTCCACCACGGTCTTTTGTGATTTGTCCACTCGATAGAGTCATGTTTTCCTCCCACCCCAGTAGAGTTGATGAGAACACACCTATTTTGGTCTTCTACTTGTGGGCTATTTATTTATGTTTTATTAGTTTAATTGGTTGTATTAATGGGCTGGTCCAAAGCCCATTTATGCCTTAGGTTTACTCGTTTTCTTCTATATATATGGATGTGTACTGTAACTTGAAGAAGCAGTTGATGAATGAAATGAATTAAGAATGGCTTTGCCCATGT
>CAIGRN010130491.1:0-16992 GCA_903798345.1 Fraxinus anomala
AACGTGATTAATTCCAGTTAAAACTGCGCCCTTTACTTTTGCCGAAAAAGCCGTCGTCTTATGCGTGAAAATATATTGAATTCCAGCCTCAACTTTCTTCCAATTCCTGCTACTTTGTCCGTGTGTGTATAAATTATATAATATATATAGGCAAAAGTCAACAATCCAATATCTCCAAAATTTCCTCCTCTTTCTTCTACTAGTTCGTGTCGGCTCTTCTCCTTTTTCTCTTAATTGGCTGCTCCCGCTCTCATGTCGTGTTTTGTGTGTATATGTATATATATATATATATACCCTAACCCACCTATTATTTGGTCCATTTAGGAATCCAGATTGAGGCCCAATTAACTTCCAATACTGAATTAAATTAATTCCTCTTTCAAATTCCTCAATTCTTTTGTAAACTGCAAGTTGATCCTTAAAATAAATTTATTTGTGCAGCCCATGCCAATTTAGTCCTCGCACTTTGGATTTTTGCCATTTTTCCGTTATTTTGCATTCTTTTCTTCAATTCTTCATAAAATATAAAGTTTTACCTACAAACGACAATTTAACATAAATTAGGCAGAATTTAATTNTATATATATATATATATATATATATATATATATACCCCGCACTTTGGATTTTGCCATTGGTTGCCTATTTTGCATTCTTTTCTTCAATTCTTCATTAAACATAAAGTTTTACCTACAAAATACAATATAACATAAATTAGGTAGAATTTTATTCAAAAGACAATAAAATATCATAATTTAGCGTTATGAATAAGTATAAAATCTACACTTATCAGTGATGTACTTGATAAGTAAATTCTCCAAGGATTGTCTCTTTTCTTGTTGTTGCTGAATTGCTGGTGGATTGCCCCTCATCCAATTTACTTAATCCGAATTATCCACCAACGCGCAGTTGGGATGCTTGTTCAAACCGAAATGGAAGTTTTGTGGGTAAGGTCCATTTTGCCTCTGATAGTTCTGCGTATAACTAACCCCTATAGGCTGACCCATGTGAGTGAAAGTCAAAGGGCAGCTTGTAATAATGTGATCTGCCCCACAACCTGCACAAACCCGATCTGAATGATGTATCATGTGCATAGATTGAGTTAAAGTGTCAAGCTTCTTCGTTATTGTTTCTATCTGTGTTGCTAATGCTGTCACTGCATCCACATTATGCATCCGAGTTGCATTCCTCGGAGCTTCCCTGTCTGTTAGCCAGTTTGTTTGATTTTCAGCAATCCTATCAAATAGATTATGTACATCATCTACCTCGATAGTCAAAATTGATCCACCCAGAAGCATCTACAATATTACGGAATTTAGGGCACTTTCTATTGTAGAAGAGATATATTTGCGCCAGTTTAAGAATGTCAAGATTCAGACACTTTCTAAATGCGCTATTGAACCTGTCCCATGCTTCTGGATATGTCTTAAAGTCCCTATGTTAGAAAAGATATACTTCATTTCTGATTTGATGGACTTGAGATGGCGGGAAGAATTTCATGATAAATTTTTGTATCATGTCATTCTACGATACGATGCTCATAGGAGGTAGTGAATACATTCATGCTTTTGTGCCCTTCTTCAAGGTGTGAGGAAATAGACGCATTCTAAATGCATCTTGTGACATTCCCTCATGGTAGATGACTTCGTACAACATAAGAAAAGCCTATATGCGTTCATGTGGATTATCCATGGCTTTTCCGTAGAATCTGATGTCTTGATTATTCTGGAAGAGGTTTATGGTATCTGGTCGGATGTGGAAGTTAGCTTATCGGAAGGGCGGGTGCAGGTATAGGATTCACATAATCCCCAACTAAGATAGGCTGAACCGGAAGTGGTTGCTGAATTGGAAGTGTTTCTTCCTATAATGCATCCTGAATATGATTCTGATTCTCAGCCATTACCCTTTCTCTTCTCTATTCTCTTTGACGTTGCTTGAAGGTCCTTTCGATCCAGGATCTATAGGGATGATCTTGATCTCGTCAGGATTTTACATAAACTGGTGAAAATCTACGAAGATTGAAACAATAAGGTACTTTAATTAAAGCCTAAAAAGAACAAAAAAGAAAAAAAAAAAGAAATCAAAAAAAAATTGAACTTAATATAAATTATTAAACTAAAATTAAATCCGTTACTCCCCGACAGCGGCTTCGAACAAAACCCGCAAGCGTAAGGGATCGTTGTACAAGTAATAAGATTTGTGAGTTAAGATTATCGTTCCATGAGGAATAAAGTCTAATTTGTGGTTCAATAGCTACAATTAATTTCTAAGTGTCGTGATATTAAAAGAGATGGTTTGTATGTTTTCTATATTAATCATAAACTAACAAAGCAAATAAAGTATTTATTTAATATGTAATATTAATCATAAACTAACAAAGCAAATAAAGTATTTATTGGGGGGGGGGGGGGGGGGGTTGGAATTGTGAACCCTCTATTGCCATTTTAGTCAATTCTTAATTCTTAATCTAGAAAATTCATGCATTCAAGACAATTGATTATCCATGTTATTCAATATTCTTTTTCAAGATATATCAAACTTATGTTTAACACTACTCGATCCGATTTCAAATTCATATGAAAAACATGCATTGATTTATAGGATTTATCACACATGATTGCACATGTCTTAAATATTATTGCTAATACCTAATACCCATATGTTAATTTTGCCGCATTCTAGACTTATTGTGAGTATTCCTACACTACAACAAGAAACTTACTATCTAGTTGGTGATCAACCAATCAAATAGTTCAATGGGAATGCAAAACCAATCAAGAAAAATTAAGAAATACTAAACTAATTGTTTTGAATTAAAATACACAAACAATATAATTCATCATTCATCCAATATAATGAAAAACTTAGCCTAACATTCTTATAATTAAATTACACAAGAATAATTGGAAAAATATCACTCAAAAATCAGAAAGATGGACGAAGTAGGAGAAATTCACTTTCTTAACTCAAATCTTAAAACCGAGTTATGAATATTTAAAATCCTTGTATTATTTACCTTGAATTGATTATANAAGAATAATTGGAAAAATATCACTCAAAAATCAGAAAGATGGACGAAGTAGGAGAAATTCACTTTCTTAACTCAAATCTTAAAACCGAGTTATGAATATTTAAAATCCTTGTATTATTTACCTTGAATTGATTATAGACTTGTTTTTGCCTCCAAAATATGTTGAATATGATGAAATTTAGGTCGAATGGTCTTCCCCACGTTCTGATCGAGTTTGGTATTTAAACGATGTCAAAAAGATTGTATTGAATTGTTACCAAAACAAAAATAAGAAAAATCAGATTTTTTCCTTTTTGTATTGAGGTAAGCACCTAGGCATATCTAGGACGTGAGCCTGACTGGTTTGGGACACCTCAGACACCCCATTTTTGGTTGGGGCTCGCGCCTCTCCTACAGGCGAGGGCATGCGTCTCGCCTAATTTTCCACAGATGAACAGTTTTCAGTATTTTTTACATAATTTTCTTTCCCGATATTTGATTGAGGTGATTCAAAGTGTATTAGAAAGCTAACTCGGAAAGCTACAATTCTTATAGAAGTATCTTCCAATTCGAAAGCTTGCTATGCCAAAATTGGGCCTCAATAGGAGGGTAAAAATCTGAAGCACAACTTTTTCGGCTGAAAATTGATATGTGAGAATACGTTGACTATACTCCATCCCTTTGAATTATTTCTTCATCCAATTGACCCTTAACACTCTCAAATCTTCAACTTGAGGTTCAACACAACATTTTAGTAGTTGTAGTTTGGTCCCCGAACTTTGGATTTGTTTAATTTCAGTCATTTTTTCTTGCAATCTTGTTCATTTATCTTCTAATTGTATCTAATTAAATTCTTGGTATCTTCGATCTTCATTTCGTTGCCCATCTCATCTATGGATTATTTGCAATTTAGTCCTCAACTTTTGAATTTCTCCATTTTTCACTACTTTTGCATTCTTTTCTCAAATTCTTCATCAAATATAGACTTTTCCTACAAAATGCAATACAACACAAGTTAGGTAGTATTTTATCCAAACAAAGTAAAATATCATCATTTATGATCTCGAAACACTATTTTCAATAAATTCAATTGTTTTTTTTTATATCTTTTTTGGCTATTCTATTTAGTTCTCTGCTACATTCAATCGAAGCACCAATGAATAAGATTCTTTACAACTGCAAATGTCATGCTAATTTAGTCTACTTGTCCTTTTTTTAATGAGTAAGTGGATCAAGATTGTGAATGTGAATATAAACAAAATTTCTTTAGGTCTACATAAAAAATGACCTAAATTGTCCGGTCTTAGTTTGTCGTAGATTTTCATTTCTGATATAATCTATTCTAGTAGGGACTTAACATTCTCATTTCTTCCTACATTCATTTTACAACCTTTATAACTAGATCAAAGAAAAAGATTATATTATAAAATTACGAAACGGTAAAAACTGCTGTCTTATATCTCCTTAAAATTCAAATGTTCATGATAATGCAGTTAAATACAACCCATTTCAACCCTCCACTGTAAATTAAGCAATCTAAACAACACAAAAAGCTCGAATTTTTCATGTAAGAAAGCAGAAAACCCAAACTCACAATTAGGTTTCATTACTGCTACATGATTCTGAAGTCGATGACATGTCAGTGGCACATCCAAATTATTCTTTATTCTCAGTAAATGGCATTGCTAAAAAAATTCTTCAAGTTCCACATCATTGCTCTTTCAATGGACACATCGATGAGCTATCTCATAATCGGCATCATCCATGATCTTGTTTAGTACTGCTGAAAAACGAGATAAAAATGCACTTCCCAAGTACCACTATTCCCATGAAATGATGATGACATAGCATAGTATAGAAATACAAGAATATAGAGAAGAAGATAGGGAATGAGAGACAAGGAGGAGAAACAGGGAATTCTAATTATGCTTAGAACCTTCCTTCCTACTATAAAAACCTTCCTTCTAATTATGCTTAGAAACCCTAACAAAAGATGGAAAATTACCAAACTTTTTAAATAAAAAATTACCCAATGATATTGCATGTTTTCCATTAGTAACAATTCTAAGGATCTCCAACAGATGAAATAATCAATAAATAAAATTGCACATGGATACATGTTCAACACTATCATGATGTTTCGATTGCGAATAATAATCACAAAGAATCAGGAAATGATAAAAAGTACAAGAAGACAGTAAAACACAATGAACTTCATATTATTACAACATTATTGTCAGTCATGAACCTAGAAATCATTTTTGTGAGAACACTCGCATCACTATTGTTGTAAATTGGAATGCTTTGATATCAGTTTATTGAGAAACACGGAAGATTCCAAATAAATTCCAAATAAATTTGATACTAATTTGTTGAAAACAATACGAGATTAAAAATACAATATGAAATAAAGATCACACACTCACAAGAAGAATATAACTTGTAGAGTAAATGAAATTTCACTAAAAATAGAGAAAGAATATGATAAGAATTGATTGTTTGATTTTCCACAAGTGAACGGAATCATGAACAAGTAATATAATAGTGTGTAGAGTGTCGAACCCACGAGAACTAAGTTATCAATTGAGTTCAAATTAATAGCAACCTTAATCGAATATCAAATAAGTTTTGAGTTTTCTATAGTAATATCTAAATTATTGATTAAATTAGAAAGTAATTTAACTAGTTTGATTTCAAATATGTGAAAGTATTGCTAAGATGTCGAATCCCCATTGTTGATCCATTATTAGCACAACGAATTACAGTGACAATTTGTAATCATTCTTGTTGGTCAATATTCCTAATTTAATTGAAACCTCTCTCGATAGTTATCAAATATATTCCCCTCATGTGACTCTACTATCTCTCGATAAAAAATGTAAACATGATAAATGCATTAAACTATCTATAACACCTATGGAAACTATATAAAGCACAGAGGTATATCTCTATTCTCTATCGAACCTTACAATGTTAATTATTTTTAGCTAAAAACATATTATCTCCCTCAATAATAATAATAGATTCCACTAAATCATCTCAATTAGTAGCTAGTTCATTGAAAAGTCGGTGAAAACAATAATAAAATCCAAGAAGATTAGTCTTTAAAATAATTAATTAATACCAAAAATCTCATAAGGGTTCATCTCATTCTAACAATATATAAAATTAGCTTAACATATCAAAATTATAAAAATCATATTTAAGTAAAAAGATATAACCCGAAATTTTTAATAAATTGAGAAAATGAAAATGAATCTTGAAATCTTAAACCTCTTTAATTGTTTCTTGATGAATCTCCACTTGCGCCTTCTCTTCTTTTCCCAAAAATCAAGTTGGAATTTTCACTTGATTGAATCATTACAAGTACCCTTCAATTCTCTCACAAAAAGTATGAATTTTCCTCATTTTATGATAATAATTGATAAGTATTGGGTACTATATGCATATGAGAGGTCTCCGATATGTATTCTGCTGTTAGGTGTTTGTAGGAGTAGAAACTTTGTTGAAAATCACGTCCAAATTGATTTTCAAAAGAGTTCCAATCGAATAAGGAAAATTACCTTCGTGACCAAATTTTTGTCTCTACACAAAAGTCAACATTTTGGCCATAAATTCATCTCCCGATATTCGATTAAGATGATTCAAAGTGCTTTAGAAAACTAATTCAAAGGGATACGATGTTAATAGAAATAGAAATTTTCCAATTCGGATGTTTACTATGCCAAAAATCGATCTCGAACTTCGTCTAAATATTTGGAATATAACTTGTGCGATTGGAAATTGATTTTGATAATATTTTGATCATATTCCATTCCTTTTTAAGTTCTAATTCCGTCCAATTGTCCCATAGAAATCTTCAAAGTATCATCTTGTGGTCTGAATTAACTATTGAATAATTGCAATTTGGTCTTCAAACTTTGGACCTTTTTCTTTGATTTTCTTTTGTTTCTTCCAATTCCTTGTTCAATCATCGAGTTTTACCGATATAACATAAAATACGATAATTTAGGATATATTTTATTCAAAAAAAATTCAAATTTCAATATTTTAGGCCCCTGACTAAGTGTATAAAATACAATTATCAAATACCCACAAACTGAAATATTAGTTTGTCCTCAAACAAAACTATAATCGAAATAACAACAAACATACAAGCATGCAAAAATATTAGTTAGACAATCTAGTTTTTTTCTTAGTATTTGAAATTACAGTACTAAATCTACAAACTATTTCAACGTCACAATACCAAACTAATATCCATTCTTCTAATGTAAAACTAACGTGTGTGTGTTAAGAACTAAGTAAACAATCATGAATTTACAAGTTACTTTAATTCCCGACCCCCTGTGGTCAAATATATCATTTCAACTCTCGTATGATTTAACACCACCAAACTTATTCTTTTTACCCTTTTCCTTGTGTGCAATCTAATATTAAATTTTTCATTACTATCATCACCCTCTCTAGTTCAGGTAGACTCTACTAATTATAAGTCAACACATCAATAAACAAGGATTCCTCAATTTTTTGATTGCTTCGACATCTAGGACTAAACTAGGCTAATAATCCATCATCAAAAGTTAAATCTTCTCAAATAAGTGTTTGAGACTTAACTAGGGTATTTGGTGCGTCTTATGTTTCATGCACTTGCTTTTTTCAAATTTTCATTTTTTTATTGCACTTTCTCTTATGTTTTCTGTATGACACATGTAACGAGCTTTTGGCCGATGAGTCCCAAATCAAATGATTTTAGGGCACTAGGTTATAAATACCATAGCAGGCTTAATAACTCGAGCCATAAAGGCTATGAAGAAATGTCTTTCAAATATTTTTCTACCCTGATTAGTACAATATCCCTCATTAAACACCTATCTAATCAAACCGACCTTTAACTTAAGACTTTTACCTAATTTTATCCTATTAATCTAAGACAATCCACACATAAGTTTTCACATAAGGAATCCCCATTCACATCCATACCTTCCTACAACAGTAAAATCACACCCAAACTATGCTAACTTTGGTCTAAGGATCATTAATGTATGATCGTCTTGGGTATATCATCTATGTTCAATCTATCAACCTATCTAGCATATGAAACAACTTTTTGCATGATGATGAAAAACTCAATTTTAGTGCGCGTATAATATCAAGTTTTGTAGGGTTAAGTATCAATCAATCTAGCATGCAACCTATTCACCATTCATAAATCAATACCAAATCTCAAATTTAATCATCATTGCAAATTGGGTTATAACTCACACAAGCACACAACTTAAAATAAGAAAATATTTATATTTATATATATTAAAGCAAACACAAACACTCAAAAACATACAAAAGTAAAAACTCAAAGTTTTTTTCCAAAGCCGACATTGTCTTCAATGTCCTAAGTTATAAATAAGAATATAAGGGGACAGAGAAGAAAATGAAAAATGTATTCCCCAAATTTTTTTGTTGAAGGTGTGAGGCATTATGTGTGACGGCTAGATAATCTTCATCATCATACTTTCCCCTTGGTCTATGTTGGTTTGAGTATTTCGTGACTTCATGTTCCTGCACATAGCGATTAAATGAAATATTAAAGATCAAATAACCTAGAACATGTGTTACTTAGCCCAAACAATCAAAATGACCAACAATAAATTCAAATGTCTAAGGAGAAACGTGATATGATAGTAATACCCTATATATTGAAACATACCTAAGTCTAATGCAAACCAATAATCAAAATGAATCTGTATACAATGCGGTACAGAAAGCTGAATAAATAAAATGGGTTAGGAAATTGGGTTGCCTCCCAATAAGCGCTTAATTTATAGTTTTAGTTAGACTGTATGGATAAATTGATCACGTGGCTCATGCTGGAATCTTGCAACCTTACACTCCTTACAATTTTCAACTTTGTATCCACTTTTTGCCTTCCAAACCTTGAACTCTCAATTCTTATCTCGTCCAAGGCTCTCTAAATTTTTGGGCTTTGTCTCATTTGATTCTTGCTCTTTTTGAGCAATATAATTGCACTCTTCCTTAACCTTTTTGCTAATCTCTTCATGTAATAGATCCTCAAGAGTAGTGTAGATCTTGAATTTTTCTTGCTTATCATCCACTTTCAATGTCAGTTTGCCACTTTCAAAGTCCATGATAGCTCGAATTGTTGATAGGAAAGATCTGCCATAGATAAGTAATATTGCATCCCATGACTCCTCTATATCTAGGACAACGAAATAAATCGGGAATATAAATTTGCCTACTTTAATAAGCACGTTCTCAACCACTCCTTGCAGGTATTTGATTGATCTGTCCACCAATGGAAGGGAGATGGATGTATTCTTCAGCTCTTCTAAATCTAAGTTCCTGTAGACAAGAAATGCATCAGGTTTATACTTGCTTCTGAATCATATAAACAATTAAAATTCGAATCACTTCCTATTGAGCAAGGTATTTTGAGACTCCCTGGATCATTAAGTTTATGAGGTAATTTATTCTACAAGATGGCACTAAATTTTTCATTTAACTTGATAGTCTCAAAATCTGTAAACTTTCTCTTTTTGGATAGGATCTCCTTCAGAAACTTTGCATAATTGGATATTTGAGATATAACTTCAATCAGTAGGATGTTGACATGAGGGTTCTTGAAGATGTCTAAGAACTTTGCAAACTGTTCTTCCAGCTTCCTTTTTTGCAATCTCTGTGGAAAAGGTATTTGTGGAGCATATTCTCTGGTTGGAATAGTTACTTTAACCTTTGGATCCCCTGATACTTTTTCTCTCTCTGATTCTATATTCTGCTCAGATTTCTCCAAGTGCTTCTCGACCGTAGAAGGCTATTTTTTTATTCACTACTACCTGTCTTTCAACTGTAATTTCTGGAAGTCAAACCCCATTGTGTATAGTGATTGCTTTAATCTCCTCACTCTTTACTACTTTTACTGCCATTACCCATTGTTTGAAATTTGTCTCAGCGTCACTTGGCAGTGCTCTTGGCTATCTTTCTGAGAGTGCCTTAACTATTTGTCCCATTTGATTTTCCAAATTCTTGATGACAGTTCTCTGAACTTGCAAAGCTTTATCTGTTCTTTGTATGTGTTGTGTAGAGATCTCCGCCAATTTAGTAGCAAGATCTTCTAATGAAGAATTATTTTCAGTTTGCTGAAAACTTGGCGGTGCAGTCTGAGCTCCATGATTATTTCTCCTTGAGAAGTTGAGATGATTTTTCCAAACAAGTTTGTACGTGTTGGAATATGGATAATTTTGCTGCCTTTGGATGTTTTGTGTGTAGTTAACATCTTCCACTGATTGGACAAACATACTACCCACACTACAATCTACGCTCTCATGGTTTACTCCACAATGCTTGCATCTCGGTCTAGCTATTTGAATTTCACTCATCTGTTCCACTTTTTGAGCTAAAGCTGCCAGCTGCGTTGAGATTGCTGTCAATGGATCCACCTAATGTATCCCAACTACTTTTTGTACACTTATTCTTTCTATTGGCCATAGTGCACTAGTGAATGTCAAATCCTCCATGATCTAATAGACTTGATCTGTTGTCCTCTTTGTAATAGATCCATCGCATGCGGAGTCAACATTAGTCCTGCTTGTTGGATTTATCCCAATGTAGAAATATTGAACGTGGAGCCATTTTGCAGCCCATGCTGTGGACATTCATGAAACAGCCCCTTATACCTTTCCAAGCCTCATAGTAGCACTCCGAGTCGAGTTGAGAGAATGTAGTGATTTCATCCCTCAATAGGATCCTTTTAGGTGGAAAATATTTGTTTAGGAATTTCTGGCTCAAATTGTTCCAGCTGGTGATGCTATGAAGAGAAAAAGTATCCAACCATTCCATAGCTGAATCTCTCAAAGCGTAAGGAAAAAACCTCAGCTGAATTGCTTCACTTGAAACCCATGAATATTATATTATTGTACACGTCCAAAAATCTTGAGAAATGAACATTGAGATTTTCAGTAGCCATTCCAAAGAATTGTAGTACATTTTGGAACATATTAATAACATCCGTTCTCAATTGAAAATTTGCTCGACCAAATACCGGATACATGATACTGGATTGACTTTCCATGATAGTTGGAACCATATACTCTCAATCAACCTAGAATTTTCATTCTATGTCGTCGCAATTGGATGTGGTGCTTCTTCATTTGCCCCGATGGCCATTTGATTTTGATTTTGTTCTGTCATGAGCTGTGTTTCTGATTTTTGTTGTGATTCTAATTGTTCTTCTTCTTGACCTGAATGATCGGATCGAATTGAGTAAGATCATCGTGTCTCGAATTTTGCATACAAAGTCCTGAAAAGGAAAAAATATAGAAAACACTGTAATATTCTTCTAATAAATGAAACTAAATAAATAAGCAAAAAAAATTCAAATTAAAGCTAAAATTAATTAAATACAATAGTCCTCGGTAACGATGCAAAAAATTTGATCGCTTGATTTTCCGCAAGTAAACGAGATCGTGAACAAGTAATATAGTAATGTGTAGAGTGTCAAATTCACGAGGACTAAGTATTCAATCGAGTTCAAATTAATAGCAACCTTAATTGAATAACAAATAGGTTTCGAGTTTTCTATATTAATATCTAAATTATCGATTAAATTAGAAAGAAATCTATTTATTTGAGTTTTTTTCCACCATTTTCTCACAGCTTAATACAGAGTTGAATATTGATCGTTTGATTTCCTGTAAGTGAATGAAATAGTGAACAAGTAATGTAGTAGTTTGTAGAGTGTCGAATCTACTAGGACTAAATATTTAATCGAGTTCAAATTAATAGCAATTTTAATCGAATAGCAAATATGTTTTGAGTTTTCTATACTAATATCTAAATTATCGATTAAATTAGAAAGCAATTTAACTGGTTTGATTTCAAATATGTGAAAGTATTGCTAAGATTTCTAATTCCCATTGTTAATTCATTTTTAGCACAACGAATTAAAGTGAGTAATCATTCTTATTGGTTAGTGTTCCTAATTTAATTGGAAACCTCTCTCGATAGTTATTAAATCTAATCCCTTCATGTGACCATCCTATCTATCGATGAAAGATGCAAACATGATAAATACGTTAAACGATCTAGAACACCTATGAAAATCATGTAAAACATAGAGGTATATCTCTATCGTCTATCGAACTTTACAATTTTTATTATTTTTAGTTAAAAACCTATTATTTCTCTCGATAATAATAGATTCCAATAAATTATCTCAATTAGTAGCTAATTAATTGAAAAGTTGGGAAAAACAATAATAAACATGCAAGAAACCTAGTCTTCAAAATAATTAATTAATACCAAAAATCTTATAACAAGGGTTCATCTCATCATAACAATGTATAAAACCAGCTTAACATATCAAAATTATAAGAAATCATATTTAAGTGAAAAACATAACCCGAATTTTTGATAAATTGAGAAGATGAAAATGAATCTTGAATCTCTTCAATGGTTTCTTGATGAACTTCCACTTGCATCTTATTTTCTTTACCCAAAAATTAAGTCTAAATCTTCACAGGATTGAATTATTGCAAGTCCCTTTTAATTTTCTCACAAAAATTATGAATTCTCCCCATTTGATAATAATAATTGATGAGTATTGGAATATGAGATGTATATGAGAGGTTTTCAAAATGTATTCTACTGTTAGATATTTGTAGGAGTAAAAAAATGGTTGAAAATTATGTCCAATATGATACTATGCCAAAAATGAATCTCAATCTTTGACTAAAAAATTGGAATATAATTTGTGCGATTGGAAATTGATTTTGATAATATTTTGATCATATTCCATTCTTTTTTAAATTCTAATTCCATCCAATTTTCTCTTAACAATCTTCAAAGTATCGTCTTGTGGTCCGAATCAACTGTTGAATATTTACACTTTGGTCCTCAAACTTTGGAATTTGCCATTTTCCTTGATTTTCTTTTGTTTATTCCAATTCTTCGTTCAACCATTGAGTTTTACCTATATAACATACAATATAACAATTTAAGATATATTTTGTCAAAAGAATTTCCAAATATCGATATTTTAGGCCATCGAATAAGTTTATAAAATACAATTATCACTAAGCCTTAGCAGATTTCGTGTCAGAGTTTGCCCATATTCTAGACATGGAAGAGGAAATGGAATTTGTCGAACCTTTCACTTGGAACCTGTTTGTTGGTGGTTCTTTTGGAGATACGGGATATGGGGCAAGAGTGGTTTTAGTCAGCACAGAAGGACATAAGCTTAATTGTGATGTGAGGTTTGGATTTAAGGCTACCAACAATCTAGCAGAATATGAGGCCATTCTAGTTGACCTCAGATTGTCTAGGGAGATGCAAGTGAAGAGGCTAATTATCAACAATGACTTAGTTGGTAGTAAGCCAGGTTAATGGTAGTTTCTTGACCAAGGACACGAGTATGGCCGCATATATGAAGTTGATAATGGAACTTATCCCATTCTTTGAAAAGTTCGAGTTGGCACAAATCATGCGTGTATAAAATGAAGATGCCGATGCTCTTTGAAAGCTAACAAGCAGCAAAGATTTTGAACTGCTTACTGTTGTGTCTATAGAACACCTCCCTAGACCCTTCACTTCTAAAGGTGGAGAAGTGATGTGGGTTGAAGATACTTCTTCATGGACATAGCCTATCATAGCATTCTTCAAGGATCAAGCGTTACCCTTTGACAAAGAAGAAGTGCAGAAGCTTAGAAGACGACCTGCACATTTTGTTTTGGGAATGATGTGTTGTATAAGCGAGGTTTCTCCTTATCCCTACTCCGATGTATAGGTGGTGAGCAAGCCACCTACGTGCTCCAAGAAATTCATGAAGGGGTTTGTGACAGTTATACAGGAGGATGGGCTCTGGCACAAAAAGGTGTTGAGGCAGGGATACTATTTGACTACATCGAAAAATGATGCACGATAATTTGTGAGAAGGTGTGACAAGTGTCAACGCTTCGTGACAATACAAAGATAACCTTTCCAGTAATTATATTTTGTCTCCTACCTTTTGCCTTTTGCAAGTGGAGAATTGATCTTATAGGACCCGTAACTAAGGAAAATAGCAGTGCTAGCTTCATTATCATTATCATTGACTATTTTACTAAGTGGGTGGAAGCCATACCTCTGGCCAAAATTACAAAAGCTAACACTTCCAAGTTCTTATGGAAGAACATTATTTACAGGTTTGGGATCCCCCATTCAATTGTATCTAATAATGGGCGATAGTTTGATAACAAGAAGGTTAGGAACTTATGCTAGGAACTAGGGATCAAGAAGCACTTATCCACTCCCATCATCCTCAAGCTAATGGGCAGGTGGAAGTTGTCAATAAAAGTATCAAATATACTTTTAAAAGAAAGTTGGTTGCTTCCAAAGGGGGTTGAGTGGATGAGCTACCTCAGGTCCTATGGACTATCCGATCCACTAGTAGGAAGGCTATAGGAGAAACTCCTTTCTCTCTGACTTATGGAGCAGAGGCTATGAGCCCAGTTGAAGTAGGCCTACCCTCTTCTCATTGCTTACAGTTCAATAAAATATCTAATGATGAATTGAGGATGTGCAAAATTGATTTCCTTGATGAAATGAGGAATGAGTACCAAGTGAATTTAACTACCTACCAACGAAAGATGACCTAATATTACAATTCTAAGGTCAAGAAGAAGCCCTTTCGTGTGAACGACTTTGTATTGCGAAGACTATTCCTATCCTCTAAAGAGCCAAGAGTGGAGAATTTTGGTCCCAACTGGGAGGGTCCCTACCACATCAGAAAAGATGTTCGACTTGAAACCTATAAGACTGAAAGTTTGAATGGTAAGACACAACCTCATCCTTAGAATGCAGAACACCTAAGGAGGTACTATCAGTAAGAAGAGTGTAAATACTATGTACAATTTGTTTAATTCAATATAAGTAGCCTTATTTAAATTCTTGAAAGAAAAGAAAAATGCCTCACAGTGACAAAGGTCCTAGGAGAAGCCCATGCCTGATGAGCTATCCAACAGGCAAGGAAGGGTGGACACTTCAACATAGAGATAGATCCCAAAAGGGACCACCCATTTGTTCGTCAAAGTAGATAACACATGCCCTCCAATGATAAAAGTCATGGGGGAAGTCTCTACATGGATGAACCATTCAATCCCATGCTAAGGAAAGAAAGTAAAGAAAAGTAAAAAAGCATATGAAATTCTAACATTTGTACAAATTTTGAATGGAAAAGGTCTTAATAAAGGTTGAAACACATCACAAAACAATAACGAGAAAAAATTCAGTAAAGTAACATTCAATTAACATAACTATATAGGTGGGGAAGTGGGATTGGTGTTCGAAAAAGGGACAATGGCTCTGGGGCCAACTGCTTCAAAAGTTACATTGTCATCTTCAGCCTTATCATCTTCTAATTCAATTATGTGGCTGCCATCCACTGGAGTATGAGAGGTTGCCTATTCGAGCTATTAAGAAGAACTCCTCAAAAAATCGCTTCGAGTTAATTAAACGATCAAACTCTCGTGAAGATAGAAAACGAAGTAGATGTCTTCTATAATACACAACTCTGCTTGGGTTAATTTGAAGTGATCAACCGATCCTGCACCATTGAGAAAAAGTCAGAGCTGATTCAAATTTAGGAAACAAAAGTCTGAAGAAACAAGCACTCGCTAGCTTCGAAATAACTGGTTAGCACCGTTACATAGGGGACCTTGTTATCCTCACACGTTTGCCATTGCCTCCTTACCCGAAACCAAGTTTCTTTCCATCCTTTGATGGAAGAGGAAAGACTTATGACGAATGGGAAGTGATCCCCCCTATGGACATAAGAAATACCTTTCCTTGGAATCCCCTTTACCTAGGACCCTAGGTTGGAAGATGGATTGGAAGAGGTGGATGGGTATATCTTCTCCAAGTGAGGTCTCATTCTATAAAAAATAAGTCCCCACTAGTTGTGCTTATGCATTGGGGACGAGTTAGGTAGGTTCCAACCCGTACAACTCTAAAAAATGATGAAGGGGCATACAAAGTCTCCCATTTAGAAAGAACTCATTGACAGCGACATACCCCTGCTTAGGAAAGCAGGTTTGGTGATCAGGAGAGGGGGCTTGGAGTTCGATATTATAAGGAATGCAATATTAATCCATATTGTCTACAAGGTCGGCTACTATTACATTTGAAAGAATTTTTGCTATCCCCAACCCGCATCATAATCTACCCGACCTTTATTTGTAGGCAAAGCACTCTGATAAGTGCTAATGGTTTGGATGAGGTCAGCAATATTGGTTATTGTAACCCTTATCTCAGAAGCTATAGTACTAATGTCTAAGTCCTCTAGTCAAAAAGTGAAGAAGTCATGAAATTCAAAATCAAAGAAGTTAAAATACTTACGAAGTTGAACAACAAAATCACTGAAGAAAAGTGGTCAGAGTTCGTGAAAGTGACCTGAAGAATTTCAATAAAGTTGAAGAACATGAGAGTTTTTAGGACTAATTGTTTTTGTTCGCAAAAGTAAAGTGATTTTCACCCAAAATCGTTGCCTTTTATAGGCGGAGGTCATCAACCTCAGCCTTTGGATCTGGATCCTAACTATCCAACCGTTCATTTAAGATTCAATCCGAGCCATCTATAACGTTTGCCACTTCGTACTCTTTGGTCCATATTAGAGCATTTGAATCACGCGCACCACTGTGTCTGTCTCCTATTAAAAACATATGTAGTAGTCATCATTGTTCATTAAATATAGCGACAGTTCGATGTATGAAAAGTTGAACCATTACCTATATTTTTTTAAAAATGTACAAGACAACAAATCATTTGTGTCAAATAATTAAGAAAGCATTGTGTTCCTAACGTTTCGAAAAATATGCATATTCAGAAATAATGCGTTACAGCTTCAACAAAAAGCAGAGGTATACTGTAGCGCCCCAAAATCTTTTTTTTTAATAGACTTGAAGTGTTACCAAAAATCTTCCTTATCTAACTTA
>CAIGRN010130497.1:0-30498 GCA_903798345.1 Fraxinus anomala
CTCTTCTTGCTTCCAACAATCGTGATGCTAATAGTGTTTATAATAACTGTGGCACGAATAAGCGTCATAGGCTGTTGAAAGCTCTCAATGTTGGCTCCTAGCATTTCTTACTTTCCTGCTTCATGTTTGGATGAAGAAAAGAAGTTGTTACATACCTGGTTGTGAAAGAAGACAAGTCTACTGACTTGGCTCAATCCTGAGGTTAGCGTTCAAAACTATCTAAAGAAAGGACTCAAATTTCAAGCATTCCCTGCTTCACTGGCGAGCTAACTGAAATCCCTCGACTCCTACAAGAGATCCCTGTACACTAATGGGAGAAGAACAATCAACTAAAGAAAACTCGAACACACGAGCTGTAGTGAAGATATGTTGCATGTTTGGCTTTCCTTAAAAGATGAAAAGAAGCTGTTTTGTCTTTTTTATGCAGCGTGACTCTTCAGCTGCAGTATGCTCTTTATACTGTCCAAAAACATGTGCTTCCAGTTGCTATACACCACCATTCATGGCTAGCCCAAAAGAAGCTGCTTCTTTAAGGTTAAGCAAAGCCAAACATGCCATTGAGTCAACAAGAAGCCAATATAACTGGATAAAAATGACCAATAGGTTACATGACAAAATTTGACTATTTTCTCAAACTGTAAAAGAATTCCTAAATTTCTGTTCTCCCTCTGAAATTTGTGAAACTACTGAAAATTAATTTCATTTCACCAGTGCTAATTTGCTACCATACAATCTATCCATTTAAAGAAAATTACTCAAAATCTTTTTCTTCCTAACATGCCACGCCCTGCTGCCTGCGCCGCCTCTGCCTCCCTCTCCCTATCCACATCATCATCCCAACTGACAAATCAAACCACGGCTAAGAAACTAAACCACACACTTCTCTTATCACCCACTATACTTATAAATCCTCCTCTTCATCTCCACTACTAAAAGATTCGACCCCATTGCTATCGTCCTCATCATCTTCAGTCAAAACCATCATTCCATTATCGTCAAAATCAACACCATCGACTATGAAATCCCTATCATCTTCACCGTCATCAAATTCGCTCAAGCTGTCATCGTCGTTGCTCGCATCATCAGCATCACTATCATCATCCCCATCAAAATCTGCTTCCAGAATATCATCATCATCATCATCATCATTGCCATCATCATCTTCGTCCTCTTCGCTCTCAGCATCAGCATCATCAGGATCAGAATCATCATCTGTCAGCTTCCGTCGACCAATTTCATACACCCTTGCCGAAGAGTGCATCTCATCTTGGTCATCCATCGTAATTAACCCTACAAAAGAATCAGTTGGTTCGGTTGCGAAGTCGAGAAGACCACGGTCCACGGGAATTGTGGCAATGTCAGAGTAATTTACAGCATCCAGAGTGCGAAAAGCAGCAAACAGAGGGTGTTTCATGCGACGAGTTTGAAATGCTGAAGTAACATCATCCAGATTTCTCCTCAGGATTGCATATATGACATCACCACTAGCATTAAATGTTATCACTGTTTGGTCCAAGGAAGGCACACTTCTGAGAAGCCTAAAGTTTCGTAGATCCCAGACCTCAGAGTTTATAATGACCTATATTAAACATTTGCAAAAGAAATTGGCCAACAATTAAAAAACAACTAAAAGCAGAATGAAAAATGCAGCTACTGTACCTTGTACGTCCAAAACAAGACAAACAAATAAATGCAACGTACGACGGGTGTCAACAATTGACAATGTGATGTTATACTTACCTCATTCCCAGCAGGATGAAAGCCACCGCCACCATAATCTGTAAATTGATCAAAGCGGTGTATTGGAACTGAACCTCGATGATCCCACAAAACGCCGTTCCAAAGCAGCATAGAGTCTGATGGGCTAAAGTGAATTCGGGAATATGCATGACCACGACCAGATGGGTTGTTAGATGTATCTGTAAGCTTCAGATCCAATTGACAAGTCTGGGCGTCATACAAAAGAATCTCACGCAAGGATGAGTCCGATGATAATGCAGCAAATACGGCACCATTACTGCTGAACTGTGCAGCTTTGCATCCATCAAACGAATGCCTCGGACCAACAGAAATGGAAGATGCATCCCACAATCGCACATCATTTGCACTCGAAGAGAGAATCAGCTGAGTTTCCCCATAAAATCGTGACTGCAGAAGTGTCAAAGGATATTGGTGACTGGTACAACTCTCCAACACACTGTTGCTGTTAGAGTCAAAAACTTTCAGCTCCCCAGTATGTCTGCCAGCAGCAATCTGAGAAGAATCTCCAAGGAAAGTTATACAAGTCAAAAGGGAACACACATCATCTCGGCAAGTTCGCCACGGTCTAAATCTACTATAGACAAATTGACGATCCTTGCGACTTCCGTGGATTCCACCATACATACTTCTGAATTCACGTGTGCTGAGCCGTGATGTCACATTTGGCGGAGAATCAATACTTCGTCTAGGTTCTGGACAAATATGTGGATGCACGAGGGAAAGAGGAGGTAAAGTTGTGATAGGCGCTGGGCATTGACGATGCTGTTGCTTCAGATACTGAACAACAAGAGAATCCAAGGTAAGCCTTTCTGAGCCAGAGGGTTGTAGATCGTTCAGAAGTCCTGGTTGGGATGAACATGTCTGCCCCATGCGAGCAATGGTGTACTGGCTTTCATCAATATAAGCTGCAATAGTACATGGTAGCAATCGGCCATTTTGATCTTTCGGAGTGGAGCTTGGGGTGGAAAACACATTTGCTTGTAGACCACCTCTACGGACAGTATTAGGTGTTGCAATAACAGGAGACTTAAGTGTGTGCTCAACAGTGTTTAGTCGTTTTCCTGAAGATGCTAATTCAGTTTCCTTCAAATCTGTTGATTTGCGTTTCATCGGCAACACAATCGGAGTTCTAATTTGGATGTCCAAATCCCTACCAAATTTCACAGCTGATGCTGATGAAATTTCTGCAATGTCTGCAGGTGCAGAAGATTTCACGGTAGAGACAATTATTTTGTTGCTTGAGAGTACTGGGGAATCCTCTAATTCAGGCTGAAGTTTTGAGAAACTACGTACAGCTGAGAATGTCAATGGTTTCTTCTTTGAAGAAGAGACAGCTGAATCATATCTTAAGCTACAATCCTTGTAACAGGGAGAAAGTTTTGGTTTGTCAGACATGAATCCATAAGGAGCACGTCCAGATGGCCATTGCACTCGTATTGATAAAACTTCCTGTCCAGAAGCATGATGCGCCAGAGATGATGGGGCTGCCAAAGATGGTAAAGGCGTCAAGTGAGCTTCTTTGAGAAGTGTGGCTGCACTATCTGCTAACCCAGATGCCTGTAGGTGCTCATGGACAAGGAGCAGAAGTTCCCTGAAATTCAAACGGTTGAGGATGTCAATGAAACCAAATATTCAAAAAGACAGGAATGAAAAAACAGCACTAGGAGCTTATTCTTTAAATCCACAGGAATTCAGAAACAATCATTCACCAAGTACCTGGAATGATATGCAATAGGAGTAGCTGCAGCTATAGCAGCCCTCTCAATACGTCTCAAAGTGGTTGTAGCAGCATCACTAGCGGCCAAAGTACTTGCACGCCCAGAATTAGTCACAACCTTCAAGATACCAATAGTAGCAAGAGTAGTCATAAGAGAAGTAAATATGGGAATGCCATTATGCTTGAAAACAGGTGGTATGTAAATTAACTTTTGTAGCTTGTTTATTACGTCAACAAGAAGACTGAAAGACTGAATCCCACTTTTCCACAATTGTTAAAAGACAATCCTTCACAGAAAACCATTAGATATCACTAAGTGCATGTGCACATATACGTGTGAGTAAAATTATTCCTGAGAAACATGTGGCAAGAGTATTCCAGGTTGCACATTCACAATCTAGCATCATGCAGTCCTGCTTACCCCAATCAACTCAATAGTCACTTGCGCAAGCTCTAGCTGCCACCTGCTCTGTTCATTGCCAGGAGTCTGGTTGCCAGAATCTCGAATAAGTTCCGATAGCCTTTTTCCTACCTGAAACAGAATAATGAACCAAAAATATGATAGAAACTTTCTGTCATCCATTTTATAACTACCATTAGTTCAGAACCCATTGAGGAACTGTAGCCTTCAGATCCATAGTTGACATAATGAATAATATAAACTATTTATCAAGTTAATACTAACCTGAAGCTTTGTCAATATGTGTGCAATAGCATCATCTCTGGCTAAACCAAGAAGAACTCGGCATGTTAGAGCACGAAGACAACCAAGAGCAGCAGGAGATGTAACCATCCGTGGTTGGAGGAGCTGAATAAGAACTTTGATACCATTGTTAGCACGAACGGCTTCTCTTGCTTGACGATATCCTTGTTCCAGTTGTGCAGCAAGGCCAGCACATCCTGCTCCGGCCCCTAAAGATATTCTACGATCTCCCACTAACCCAGAAGCTGCTGTAGAAGTATTACCAACAGATGATGTACAAACTACTGATGAGCCACCTCGATCTACCATAGCGGGTTCCCCATTTAGCTCTCTTGGTTCATTCTGGCTGGGAACATTAACAGCTTGTTCTGGGTTATTTCGCTCAGAATTTCTGTCCCTAGACTCGATAGTGGGACAATTTGCAGTTTGGATAGAAGGTTGCTTTCCTTGAGTGAAGACACTGGGTTTATTGCTGATTGAAGGTGGTGGGCAAACAAGATTTATTAACACATTCAATGTCGGTTCAACAATCTGGTATTTTGATGGTGAAAATTTTGTGAAGTTAGTACAAAAGGGAAAAATATTACAAAAATAACCCAAATCAAGTCTGTACAGGTTACCTCGGGTTCTACATAACCAGCCCCATTCACAGCATCCAAAATGACAGCAATCCCAACACGATTGTTACTTAATGTGGCATTTACGATGAGTTTGCGGCTATAAGGCACTAAGGTAACAATATGCAACACACCCAGTGTGTATTGAAGCAAATCATGTAAATAACGTTCAACAGATGGCGCCTACAAAGAAAACCTAAAATTCAGAACAGCAGATGACAGCAATATGTATGAACAAATAACAGTTGCAAATGCCAAATCATACCTGACACAACTCCAACATTGTAATATGACCATTAGAACTTAAAAATTTGTCAACAATAGGCCAGCGGGCCCTCACAAGTGCAGGACCAAGTTTCCGGTCCTTCTGTATTTGACGAAATACTGCATCCATTGCCTCATTGCTTATGTCGAAAGGTTTGTAGGCTGCCCTAACACTTGAAATGTTCCGCGCCCCACTGCGGATGTTTTTATTAGGGCGAAGTGAATCCACAAGCAAGAGAAGATGTGTTCTGAAATATTGTCCAAGTGCAACACATGTGTGGAAAGCTATCTGCTTCTCTGAAGAGGTCAGTCCCTCTGCAGCGCTTCGGTCATTCATAAGGACCCTGAGTTACTTAATGATCTCGAAGAAACCCCAGATCTAACTGATGCAACATTATGCAAAAGATTGAGTAGTTTCTGCAGACCATCCAGTGCATCAAATGCATCAATGACTGCTCTGAACACAAAAGCCGAAGCAAAGAATAAAGCGGCATTTTTCCTAGCTTGATCCTGTGGACACTCAAAAAGTTGAAGAGCCAACTGAACAACCTGGTTGACCACATTTGATGGAAGGGCACAAGCACGTTCCATTATTCCCTGTAAAAATATCTTGTGAAGTCAAAACTGGCTAGAGAAAATAAAAATAGTATGTTAATAGGAGTTTCCATGGATGTAATATGCAGAAACACATAATAAGATCACAGAGGCAGACAGACACAAAAATGCGGGGAAAGAAATGGGAAACAACATTACCTGAATTGAACCTATTGTGAATAGGCAGGAGGACAGACCAAACCATGTTTGTGTAGTTCTGGGGACAGCAACCAACTTCTGCATGCCCCCACGATCCACAAATAATGCAGCAAATTTTCGATGAGCTGCCAAAGAACTGATCAACTTCAAAATATCAGGCAACAGCAGCAGAGAGCTTGATGCCTCTTTAAGCTTAAAACTTCGCTGCAATAGTGCAAGACACACATCAACGCCCTTTTCATGGAGCACTGGACCAAGGACTTCAACATACTCCCCAAGAATCCCAAGACACTCGATAGATAATTCCTCCCTCAGATTGGCGAGAGAATCACCATCCAGAATGAAGAATTCTCCAATATCTTCATTAGTTTCTGGGTCTGTTGGTTTTAAATTTGGAGAATCACCATCAACACTTATTGTTCTCCTATAACATGAGAATCAAGGTCAAGTCAAGAAAATCATGGTCAAAATAAATAATAGCAATTAAAATGTCAGTCAATGAAAATCAGTACATGGGAAATCTCATGTAGAAAATCAAACACCAACCTTGAGACTGAAACTACATTAGCAGCATCTATAACAGTGGATGCAGCTCTTGAAGCAGCCAACACCGCAACTTCTTCATCATTTGTTTTTCTGAATTCCTGAATTCACATAAAGCACACTAAAGAAGTCAATCTCAAGGTGACCTCAATTTTAACAAGAATTGAAAATATACTCACTTCCAAAGCAGCACTCTTAACCACTTCAGCAGCTGAATCACCAGCTGCCCTTATGGCCACTGCTGGCGCATTGGCTGCTTTGGCTTCAGCTTCAGCAGCTGTGATGGCTTTCTTCACCAGATCAGAAATGTCCTTGGAACCAACTTTGCATTCTTGGAAGCAGTAATCATTATCATCTCTTTCTAGGGGCAAAGCATCAGTGTGATTTCTATCTAGGACCTTCTTCATGTCTGAAGTTCTTTTCAAATCTTGATTTATTGTTCTACTCCTGTCATTGAAGCTCCGAGCCTGTCCTGATTTACTGCCAGAACTTGGATAGGTGAAAGCTTGCTCATTCTCTAATACTACTTCACTAACCCCGCCTTCTCCTCTTGATTTGACCAATCCACGATTTAACCTGTGTCTGAAAGAGTCATCTCTCTGGTTTTCATCAAAATGCTCTTCCCCATGGGATTTGCCACCACCAGGATTTGTTTTTGCTTCACGTAAATCTCTAATGTGGCATTTGTCCATGACATCTGCTTCTACCTTATAAGCATCAACCTCAGGGGCCATACTATGAGTTGGTTCTTCATTAACACAATATTTTTCTACATGTGATTGCCCAGTGATGCTTCTCTCATGTTCCCTATCAGGATCATCTAATGATCCGTCATGTATTCTCAGTACGTCCAAGTGAGAACTCTCTGGGAGTTGCCGCATCCTACCCCTACTTTCCTCTCTGGAGCAAGTCAAGGTTGATGCACTTTTGTTCTCAACCAAAGAATTGGCATCTCTGAGACTCGTGTTGATCTCACCCAAAACCCGAGTACGAAGAAATCGCATAAGCTTGGCCGACAGTCCAGACATTAGTACGTCTTCCACTACTTGACCACCACTGAAATTACAAACATCCAATACAACAAGATATTCGAACACAACAAAAAGTAGAAAATAAAAAAGATAAAGACTTTGTCATCATACCTAGCCAAACATACAGCAAGAAGTCCAGTAGAGTATGTGCACAATATTTCTGCGTCTGAGGTCTTTCTTTCCCCTGATTCATGCTTCCAGTTATGATCATCAGAAGACCTGTGAGTCTCATCCATCGCCCAGCCTTTTATTTTATCTACAACATCATCTTCAAATACATGTGGATACTGTATTCCAGTATATATATTAACTTCATTTAGTTGTCGGAAACGGCATAACAAACAACAATGCAGCAAAAAAAAAGCTAATATTAATACAACTATAAACTAAGTCTTATACTTAATAAATATGGAGAGAACAATATTTATAATAGTAGTTACCATACCGTCCAAGTTAGTGAACAGTCATAAAGAAGCCTTGTGGCAGCTGCTTGTAATGGTACTGAATATCTAGCTTCAGTTAAAAACTTCGATGATATCAATTCAAAAAATTCATCACTATCCTGCAAGACGAGTTATAAAAAAGTCAACATTCCATTGTTCAATTGGAACATTAAGGTTAGCCTAGAACCTGTGTAGCACGGACACTTTAACTAGGGTGGCATGTTTGTATCCAACACGTGTCGGATATCGATACTCCTCGGACACTCTTCCATGATCATTTTTTTCTTTATCTAAAATATTCTTTTTTTAATTCAAAGTTATTATTAAATAAGAAATATGTACTCATATTTAAAAGATTTCAACAAGAAAAATTATAACAAGTATAAAACTAAATTTATACTATATATAAAAATGAAAAATTATAAAGAATTTAATCAACGTGTAGACGAAGTGTCGTATCTGTACTTTTTTTTAAAAATCACGTGTTGGCATGTTGGACATGTGTTGTATTGAACCCATGTATCCGATGTGCATCATAGGCCTAGATCAATCCACATGCAAATGGCTACAGATCTGACTTCTCATTCACATAGAGTTTTGGATACTGGGAACCCAATTGAGTATCTAATTTATTTTGGGAGTAAAATCAATGTTGGCTACAGATCTGACTTCTCATTCACAGTAAATTATTAGGGTTAAAGATGCATGATTGTTTGCAATGGCCTAGGTCGGGATGTCATGTAGTGTCTACAAAAAGAAAAAGTCAACAAGGAAATATCATTTACCTGTATAAGGTTCCCTAGTCGTCCAACGTTGTGAGAAGACCTACCATTGTTTGATGAGGATTGGTCAGTTTCTTCCATGTACCTAAACATATCAAAATAACAATGTTAAATTAACTTATATGTGAAACTAATTCTTTCGTACAAGAGTATACAGTATATTTACCAATTTCACTATAAAATTGACATTCAATAGTAGGTCAGGACGTCTAATATAGATATTAGCAGTCACAGATTATGAAAAACCTAATAACATGCACAAAATCCTCCAGATATCAGTATCCTTTCCATCGAAGGCATAAGCTATGCTCTCAAACAGGAGAAAAATCAAAACATTTAATATCATGATCCTTCATTTGTTATAATTCCCCTTCCATCAAAGGTTGATTACATAGCCAAAATCACCCAATGCTAGAAAGCATGTATTAAAAACACCTCAAATGCCTTTTGCTACAAGAATCATAAAGCTTTCAACCAGTTCAACTTCAATTTCATTTCTGCTATGTAACTCAAATACCTATTTGCTACAAGAACCTGATGGCTTCAACTACAACATCTTCATTGCAGCTAAAACCTCCATTTTATCAATTATCAAACCCTCAAATCGGATTTTCAGTCGTATATGACACTCCTACCTACCACCCAACTGCCAAAACCTCCACCATTAACTGGAGATGGTTGTGATTCATTGATCGTAATTGAAATACACTAAGCATTTAAATTGAACCAAATGCAGTCTAGTTCACATAAATTATAACAATATAACAGTACAGATTAAGAATTCATCTACTTTCAGACTAGACTTCATTAACGAGAATTACATATTTCTATTTTTTTTAGACAGGAGTTTTTTCCCCCTAAAGGAAAAGGTATTTCGATGTCAAAGATACAGTTTCCAGCATGCAACAAACACGCTCAAAATAAAAGATCATCTATGACCTTATTTTCAAACACTCGCAAATTCCAGAATCCCCAAAAATTATAAAAAAAGTAATTCCCAGTTTCTAAGGAATTCTTCATCCCTTTTTTAAGAATAGGCCCAATAAAACTATAAATAACACCTAAAATGGCAAAAATTATCTCTCATATAGTTATATCCATTCCTCTTCCCTAAGAAAAACACAATCACCAATTTCAGGGTAAATGCATGTACAGTGAAAAAGAAAAGTTCTCTCCCGAAATGTTGGGCTGTAATTTTTTATCCATGAACTTAAAGTTATTTATTTCAATTAATTCAGAGAAGTTTGCATCAATACGACAATACCATCAGAGAATGCACTGTGGTGAACACATCTGAATTATAAGCACTTTGAGCACCCATTCTGTCAGAAGACGATTTTAAAGTGAATTCTAGCTAAAATTTCTAGTAACGTGCAATGCACCTCATCACATACCAATCAATCCAACAAAATATCTATACACAAACTCCCATAGTTCTAAACAACGGTGTGCCCCCGTGAAACAATAGTTATACCTGGATTCTTGTGTCTCAAGAATCGTAGAGAGAGCATGAAGGACATTTGGGCTAGGGTTCTCGGGGTTGGAACAAATCTTATCCATTAAAGACTGCGCCTTTGCTATCAAAATCTGACTTTCCTCATCCTCCCCCTGTTGGTCCTCTGCCACCGCCGCCTGTGGTGGCTCCGCCGCTGAGGGTATAGGCTGTGACTGAGACTCAGCATCCCTAGTCGCCTCCATCACAAATTTGCTTACTTATAATTGATTAAACGGTTCTTTTGGTTTTCTTGTTTTGTAATTTTCAGGGTTGAAGTATTTTGAGGGTGCCGTGCGTATTTATATTGTTTGGGGGCCCGGGAGGCGGGTTGGAAGAGAAGATATAAGCGTGTAAAGGGTAAAGTTTGATTAGGTCGAATATTTTAATCGAAATCGAACCTTTCGAAACAAAATAAGAGGCTTCGGTTCGGTTTAAAAGAAAATGATTTGGAACTGAGAATCAATTGGAATGGGATCGATTCTTGGTTCCTAAATCAGAATCGTGGAAAACGATTTTTATATAAATTTTTAATTTTTACCGTTTATAGGCCAGATAAAAAAAAAATACAAAATCTAAAAACCCTAATTGGGTAGTAATTTGTCTCGTACTGTAGAATCTAATCCCGTTAAATCTTGACTAGCTTATACTTTCTTAGCCTTTCACCTCACATACAGCATTTTAGAGATTAATATATGTTAATATTTGTAATTTGGACTTTCTATAAATCAAAAAGTTTTAAGTTAGGATTGTGGAATGAGTTAATGAATCGAAATGTTTATTCTTTGCAATTCAAACATTTTGTTTTCTTGCATTATTTTACAAACTTAAGTAATAATTTTATTCTTTCATAATATATGGCAATTAAACTTGATATATTAATATTTTGAACTTTGGTGTATCTTTTTGGTCATCTCGAATTAATAGTTCTCTTTTAAAATATGTTTTTTGTTTTTCCTTTTTACTCAAACAAAGCTCAATACGTGAACTATAATTTATTGATGCCATATAGTTATATATTTAGTTATTATTTTTTATGTCAATTCGTTTTAAAAGTATGAGAATTTAAATATTGTTCATAATTAGATTATAGGCTCAAACATGCCTTATTTTATGGATCAAATAAGATTTTATTAATAAAAAAATCATTTCCTCTCAAACTGTAATTTAATTTTTGATGTTATAATTTTCTCTTTTATGGTTTTGAGTTTTCACTCATGTAGTTGAATTTCTTAGTTTCTTCAAGATTTCTTAGCTAGATTTTTTTCTCTCACACAAATATTTGTCGAGCAGTAGCATGTTAGATATAAGTATCGAAGGGGCTTATATGAAATTTTTTATTAAATGTATATATAAAAAATATTATGGGTAAAATCAAACCCGAATCGAAATCGACGATTCAAATTTGGGTTTGGTTCCAATAATTACAAGGACTCGAATGATTTCATTTACAAAATAATCGAAGTATAATGGGTGATTCCGAGTATTGAAATACTCTGATCGACCACTGGACATATAGACATAGTTTTGATGCTAAAGGCTGTTTTCCTTTTTCTTATATTTTACGGGGTGTCGGATTGCAACAATGCGGGTCGACGTCGGGACAACCATTCTCATCCCCTATATTTTATCTGTTATTTTTGTTTTCTTGTCCCACCATCGTAAACAATTAAGGCAAGGTTTAGATGGGTAGTCATTGCCCCGTTTACAGCCCCATTTATTTTATTTTATTGCTTTTTAAAAAAATATTTTTAGTTTGTGAAAATCGTTAGTTTTTTTTTTTCAGATTGAAGAAAAAATTACATTTACTCTAGAATTGATAATAATTTTTTTTTTTTTTGTGATAAAAAATTTGTATATTGAAATGAACTTTAAATGAAACAGGTAACAGAATGAGGATCATGTCCGTGCACTCACCCACCAATAACTCGATTTGTTTAACTTGGGCATTGACGACAATAGCCTCGCACTGAATTGATATACAAAATAAGAACAAAGGTGATGCCCCTACAGTAAAGGAAATTTAGGGTGTTGAGTTCCAAAAGTATTCTACAACTTGGGAGGATGAAGACTAAGCCCGAACAAGAGCCCGAACAGGACCCCAGTCGTCATACGAGCATCTAATCCTTCAATTTCCACTTTTTTCAAGCCTCGAGGGTACATACCTATGAAAGCACTTCGCTAGGGATGAAAATTCATTAAAGTCTAGTATCCTAATATATCATGTCACTTACCACCAAGTCACGTTATTATGCATTTTAATTTTAATCTAAAGTAATAACCCTCATTTTACCTTATTGCTTTTAGGGCGCATCATAGTGATTACACTAAAGATTGATGACGGTGTGATTGTCAAATAAGCAAGTTTTGTCAATTTGAGAGTGGATAGTTGATGAAATGTGAGAAATGGTGAAATTTGAACTTAAATTAAAGTTCAAGAATCCAATTGAAATTTTATTTAAGGCTCGGTAACCATTGATGAAATTTATTTCAATTGAATTTAAGGGAGTTGCTAAGTGTTGAGTTAAATACTTTAATTAGATCACTGAATTTTAACAAGTTGCACCCTATCACACATTCACGATATTTCATAAATCATTGAACTTCAAAATTCTTACGTAGCACTCCATCACCTATTCACCACATTTCATTAATTACTAAACTTATACTTTTGTCATACTTTACTTATGAACTTTAAAATGTTTTTGAATAATCACTGAACTTCATAATATTTTCGAGTAAAGTTCATTTTTATGAGTTTCAACCTGGATTAAGAAAATAAAATAAAAGATAATGAGACTATATGATAGATGAGGATATTGATATTGGTGATGATATAATTTTTCTAGTTGTCAAAAGCTATATTCAAGGGGAAAAAATACTAGCTTTAACTTGATATAGATCTTAACTTAAATCATAATCTTCCTTTGTGTCGAGAAAATAAAATGGAGAAATTATTTCTTTATTTTAATTGAAATCGTAGGCCTAAATCAAGAAAAAAAATTACATTTCAAATTGGCAGTGAAATTTTCGATTTAGAGTCAACAATATTGATCAAGACTAACAAAATATAATTTTTAGAGTTGTTAGAAGGTAATCCAAGTGAAAGAATGACACTGTCTTCTTGTATGATATTTTATATATTTCAAACTTTTCAAATTCTGAATAGTTTAATTCATTGAGTAAAGAAAATATAAACACTCGAAAGCATTTTAAAATTAATTGAGTAAAGCGTGATATGTTTAGTTATTAATGAAACATGGTGAATGAGTGATGGAGCGTAGCATGATAAAATTTAGTGATGACTAAAAATATTTTATACTTTGAAATTTAGTGAGGAAAGTATGATGAAAGTAAAAATTTTAGTGACTAATAAATCATTAACTCGAAAGTGTGTGGAGCCAGAGGGTTTATTGTACTCTTTCTCTCTTTTCTCTCAACAAACCAAGATCGATGGAAAAAGAACCTGCTTCTCTAGAAACTCAATGGATTGAGTAACTGCTTCAAATTTTTCTTTTTTTTGTGCTTTTTTTTTACACTTGCTTTGGAACTCGAAACACAATTTTTTCTCCTTATGGGGCTCGATTTTGATTTAGGATCCAAGATTCACTCAAGAAAAAGCTGAAGATAGAAGATGATTTCAATTGGAAAATACCCACATCAGAAGTACAAAATCTTGAAGAAAAAACAGAAAATTCAGATTCATGTGGTGCAATCCTCAAGTATGTGGGCGGAGTTGACTTGAGCTTTTCAAAAACTGATCCATCTATTGCATGTGCCACCCTCGTAGTTTTGGACCTCAATACTCTTCAAGTTGTGTATGAAGATTATTCCATTGTTAAGCTGCATATTCCATATGTACCTGGTTTCTTGGCTTTCAGAGAGGTCCTGTTCATGAATTTTTCCTTTCATTTATTTTTTTCGTAAATTTATGTTAGTTTGTCGAGATATTTAGATGTAGGACCTCTAGGGTATAACAACATTTTATTGCCATGAATGAGAGTTATCAATATACAATTTGATTGGTAGAAGATTAATGTTTTGTGCTTGTATTAAAGCGCATGTAGGATAGCAAGCAAGGGAAAGAGAATGAGTTGCTTATAAATTATACCTGCATTATCGTTATCAACACACCTTGAAATAGAGGTGAGGATTATGGAGTATAAGGACAGGTAGACGACGAAATGGGGGCGATTGTGGTACACGAGGACCTTAAGAGAGTAGTTTCCATAACTAGGACAAGGATTTATTCGATTGAAGTTGTAGCACAAGATGCATAGCTAATGCTTTAAGTGCCTATGCAACAAAATATGATTAGGATAATTCTTGTAGGTGCAACTTTGTGAGGATATGGATGGATTATATACGAAACTGGGTCATGAGAACTGGATTAAGAAATACACTTAAAGATCATGTGAGACTTAATCGACTTCTAGGACAGGATCATGGGGGTTGTTGGCATGTCATAGTGTGAATTTGGTTTTGCAGATAAAAATTGATATTTGAGTGCCGATTTTAGAATTGTCCTCAGAGCACGATCTGATAGTGGCACACCTTTTTCATGAAGAGAATAACACTTGATTAGCTTTAACAGTGGACATAATAAGAGTTAAGAGTTTCGTTCGTGGCTAGAAGAATAGGTTATCTCATATATGGGATAAGGATTTTCTGTGAGTTTGCTTGATGAATTCTTGATATTATAAGAACACATAAATTTTATGTTCCATTCTCTATTTCTGGCTCTTGTCTTCGGAGAGCTTTATCCCTGTACCATTTTATCTTTTTTCTTTATTTGATTATTAATTTTTGGGATAGTGGGAAGAATGCATATTTTTTTAGCATAGCGCATAACTCATAATTGCTGCAGTTGAGATTTTTCTGTTTCAATATATTATTCCTTTTACATAATGCAATTGTGAGAAAAAGGCACAAGATTTGGAGTATAGAGGACAACACATTTGTCTTCAGAGAGATCTTATTCACACGCCTTTACATTTTTACTTCTAAAGAACATTAATTCTTAGATTTTACGAAATGTAGAGCCTTTGGAGCCCCTGCATGTTGGCTTTTTACGTTCATTTTAAATTTCCTGTTTGTATTTGTATCACAATAATTTTTGCGTAGAATATTTTCTAGGTAGCAATAGATTTCTTTCTTCTTGGTAAAGAAATATTTGTACCTGTAAATTGATGAGGATTAACTAAGCACTGCTTTGTATGGTTCTGGATTTTGCTATATATATAGTACAAAAGCTGAATGTTTATCTATTTTACAGGCTCCAGTACTTCTAGAACTTCTCGAGAAAATGAAGAAGGGATCTCTTCCATTCTATCCACAGGTGATAACTTTTTTAATACTAGTATAAAATATTTTTCTTTTATATTGTTAGATAACATAACGTGGAATGAAATTTATTTGATTAATCATGTGAAATTATGTATCAAGGAACAAATTTTTTTTTAAAAAATTAAAAGACAAATGTATTTGACTCTGCCAAATTTTCACTATAATGTGAAAGTCTACTGATGAAATTTATTTGATTAGTTTGTAAATTGTGTACCAAGAAACAAACGAAAAAAAACTTACAAGACAACTCTGTTTGACTCTGCTAAATTTTCACACTGCATTTCTTTTTCCTGAAACAAGAGTTTCCAGAGTATTTTATTTTAAGATGCATGTGTAGGTTCTAGGTGTGTTTTTTGAAAAATGTTCAAATACTATCAGTCACAAATCCTTGTCAAAATTTAATGGATGCTGCGACCCTTTAAGTCAATTACTTTGACAGATATTGATGGTCGATGGCAATGGAATACTTCATCCTCGAGGCAAGTCTTTTATAATTCAATTTTTTAGAGAAGATAAGAAATGATGCATTATGGGCAAATTCCTTCTTGAAATCGGCCTGAACTCTTTGTTTATTTAGTTGATTTTAAAAAAATCTCAAGCTTTTTTCATGAAAATTGCTACTTTATGCCATTGCCTTTCACTGATACTTGCTGGAACTGTTATATTGTGGCTTGCTTTTAGAGCATCATATTGTTTATGGTTCTTAGTGAATGATGTTTTTATTCTTCTATTTGTTACTGGAAGTGGATAAAGTCTTCTTTGGATGCTGCTAATGTGCATGGTGATAGGGAAAGCATTATTGATTAGAATGCTTTTAGTTCTTATATCTCCGAATATTCCATAAATGTTCCTCTCTACCTGTTGTCATGTAACCCAACCGCTAGCATTCTCATAGTGAGTGGCCTATGCTTGTAGCTCCATTTTATTTAGAGAAACCTTTTCACCCTGTTATTGGGCAACTTGTCTGTCATTTTCTGAGAAAGAATATACAAAATGTTGGTTTGCTAGAAGATCCTTAGTAATTTTTCTGTGCGCTCTGATGTAGTGTCCATATAGTTCATTTTCTTTCTAATTTAAGAATAGGTTTTAGGTGGTGTAAAAACTTTATTGACATTATATTTAAACCACAATTAAAATATATTTTCAATAAATACACCACAACAAATTTACAATTATAATCCTAATCCAATAAAAACTAAAAATGAAAAAAAATACAATATTTTGGTGTATTCATCATCCCAATATTACTACTCATTTTTCTCATCTTTTCCACCTATTCTAATTTTTTTGGAAGACACGAACTTGATAGAAAGCCTCACACCAGATGTCACCTTCCTCTTTAGCAACAAGCATTTTAACATCCTTAAAAATATTGCTTTTCATCATGCTACCAAACATTCGATTCTCTTTTAAAAAGTGCTACAACTATCCAAGAGATTGACAAACAAAAAAAAGTCCTCTTTTTCAAAATTCAAAATCATGAACTTTTAAAATCCCACTGATTTTCTTGTTTGGCCACCCTTCAAAATTCAATCGGCTCAATCTCAAAATGGAGTTCGTCATCTTTTGAAAAGCCATCCGCAATTGTGACATGACAATTTTCCTCACCATAATGCATGTTGGGTTTCATCATGAACTGAAATCAGAGAGAAAAGAAAATTATTTTCTGTCGTGGAAGAACACAAAAGCTGTGGACAGAAAAGCTATGGCATGGCTGTTGAGGGAAAAGAAAGAAAAAAAACTAGGTTTATGATTGTGGTGGAACAATAAATTGTTTTATGTAATTATTATATTAAAACCCCATTTATGTATTTAAGTAAATAAAACAAATGCTTAAAATCGTTGTGTAACTAACAAAATTCGTAGTGGTAAAAGCACTATGAAATGCCTATATAAACTTCCTATTCCAGTGACGCGTAAGTGGATATTTGTTTGGCTTACATGTATAATCCTGGCTTGTTCTGTTTATCAGCTGCATTATTATCATGTCAAAACTAATTGGTTAACAATAATTTCACTGTAGCTAAATATAACCTAACTAATTAATTAATATATTACCAAAAGGGGAAAAGAGATCTAAAAGTTGAAAAATCTTAATTTGAAGGTCTAGATTGGTGAAACTTGCCTGCAAAATTAAACTAATCCATTAGGATTGCAGTTGTGTTCTATTTCCTTAAATCTTATTGCTATGAATGAAAACAAAAAAAAGACTTCAATTTTATATAAGCTGTCATAATATTTCTGCTGTTTCTCTTTTGTTTTAGTGGATAAAGAGATCTGGAAGAGCCTGCTTTTGTTTTTGACTAGTTTAAACCATCATTAGTACTATTCTGCTTACTGCTTTGACTGTGGTTTGGTCTTTAATTTTTTTGCACAACTTGTTAATTCACTCAGCTTTTCATTTCAATCTAAACTTGGAGACTTGTGCAGGCATGGGATTAGCTAGTCATCTTGGTGTTTTGGCTAATATTCCTACTGTTGGGATAGGAAAGAATGTAAGTTTTAAGATTATGACAATATTTTTGTCGTACAAGTTAATTTTTACAAATTATTTTCTATTTGTGTCATAATGTGCCCAAAAGTTAACAGTATGTTCTCTGGTGATGCATTTCAGTTACACCACGTTGATGGTCTAAACCAATCTAGAGTGAGACAACTCCTTGAAGCCAAGGGAAACTCGTCTAAAGATGTCTTCACTTTGATTGGGGACTCGGGGTCTACTTTAGGAGCGGTGAGAATATTTAATTATTTTCTTGCAGTAATCCAAATGTATGCAGCTTTACTACTTGTCAGCCGTAGTTAACAGTGAAATCCCATGTATTTTTATGAAGAAATACATACATTGTAGTCTCGCATTACATATACTTTGTAGCCTTGTTTATATTTTAGGAAATGAATTCTCTCTCTATTATGTGAAAAAGAAAAAAAGAATAGCAATATAATTCCAGACAGTTTCCCTCTGTTTTGGTAAGCTACAGTTATGTGCTTTCAAGTTGAATTGAAGTGGAGAAAGGGTCCCAAATAACAATATTGAACTAATTATGAGATGTGAAACTAGTTTAAACTAGCCTTGTTATCCCATACTTATTTGGGGTCAAGTACATAGGTTCTCATAATTTACTCCTCTATTAAGCCTCTGTTTGGTGGTGATTAAAATCATATTTTTTTAGTAGATTTTGATAAAATTTTGATAAAATGTATGGTTGAAAAGTTGTGGGACCCATCAAATATGTAGTTAAAATTAATTGTTGACTTTGATTTAGACTAAAATCTGGATTTTAATTAGTACCAAACATGGGCTAAGAAACATGACTGAAGTAAAACACAAATACTTGAAATCATTCACTTACGGTGGTTTTAGGTCGTGTTTGTTCTCTAAGTAATCGTTTACGCTACTATTATTACTCTTCCTATTGGTTGCATTTGGTATACATTTTAAGTCGATCATTATTTTACAATATAAAGATTCCTGTAGTATGTATGTTCTTGTATTGATATTTATTTAAAGTATTTGATTCCTTTATTCTACGATAAAAGTTGGTGCTTTAAGCTACTTCAATAAACTTAGTCTCAAAGTTTGCATTTGAAAATACAGCTGAAGATTGCTTAACCTTAGTTATTGGATTTTAACAATTGAAGATAAGTACCAACATATATTATAGTTATGCAGGCAATGAGATCGACTCAAGATGCCTTGAAACCGATTTTTATTTCAGTTGGTCATCGTGTATCTCTTACCAGCGCCATCAAAATTGTGAAAATGAGTTGCAGATTTCGGGTCCCAGAGCCCATCAGGCAGGTAATACTTGGTGCTTTTGGAATTTCGCGAGTAGTACATATCAATTGATTAATGGATAAGATATAGATTTTGTGACAAAGCACAGGGCCGTAATTAGTTTAACTGACAATTATACATCAAGAACAGGGTAATTATATTCACACTATAGTTTTTGTTAGCTGCTCCACATTTTATTTGCAAATAATGTCCCCAATTTTTCTTATTTTCGCACTTTTGTTCCAACTTTTATCCTTGCATTCTTATCTTTTAACCTTCAATTACTTTTAGCACATCTTGTCTTTGATAATGATTTCTGTCCAAATATTCTGTTAGTGTGGGGAAATGTTTTGTCGAACTTTTGTATTTGTTGTGCTTATTAAAAAAATGAGTGGCAAATAGGACATTTTACTCCCTCTTAACGGATTGTTTGACTGTCATTAGGGGAAAAATGTGTTAATTAATAAAAGGTCAGGGATCAAAATATTAAGAAAAAAGTTGAGATAAGTGCAAGAATGAGCAAAAGTTTTACTACCCCCATTGCAATTAAAATGGGTGCATTTTCACGAACTGTGTGAATATAATTACCCTTAATAAAATCTTGATTGCTCTTACATATTATTTGTTGATCTACCAAATTGAGAGATCGTGCCAGAAGTGCTTTGATTCTTGTTTAGAGGAAATGATCACCTTTTGATTTAAGAAAAATAATTGTTCCAGTCATAGTATTCGACATTAACTTCATACTTTCAACTCGGCATGTAGATAGCCTCAGTTGAAACTGTTCCTGTGACAGGAATATATTATTTCAATTAGTTGTTCGTGCTAATTGTGCAGTTTAATCTTGCTCGAATTTTATTTAGCTTATTCTCTTTCTTTGTTAGGCTGATATTAGATCCAAAGCTTGCCTCCGGAAGCATGGCTTAAGCTAGCTTGATCATCGACCTGAGTGCGGTAGCACCTCAAGGAGTAGTATCTCCAAAACATTCGTCTTACACAGTATATAAGCTGGTTTGTTTTAATTTGTAGATTTTATTTAACGTGTGGATATTTTCAAAAGAATTGTTTTGTACAGTACTCTATAGTATTTATAAAGAAAAAATTGTTAAAATCTTATTTATTGTACTATCAAAACTTGTCTACTACTGTATACCAAACATACGTCAAGAGGTGGATGGATTAGGCACCAACTAGCCTTTAGTTGTTAGGAGCTTGTCATCTTATGGCTTCAAATTTGTTTACTATTCCTCCGTCATTGTACCTCAGAGGTAGGGCTTTACACCATGTCCTTTTTGTTTATATGTATTCTTATGATCTATTAGTGGGGATCCTGTCAGCTTCACATGTTGAGAATTATAAATCCTACTTCTATATCACCAAGAGCAATAAATTTCCTAAAAAAAGATAAAGACAATCAAAATTTATAGAAGCTCTCCTCAATATGATATTACATCTTTTGCAGCTGTAATAATTCACTATGATGAAAAATGTTTACAAGAAAAAATTGCACACCTTATCTTCTTTAGTCCCTCTCTCTTTTATGAAGGTGATAAAAAAATCTAATGACGGGTCTTTATTTATAAGATAAATTAGAACAAAATCGAAATTTACTATGACACAATTCCTAAATTATCCTTAATGGAATTTTTATCTGAGTTCCTGTGCTCCTTTCCATTCCCATGGCGACCTCACAACATATGTAGATTCACGTACTGGCTTTCCACTATCGATATTAATTAGGCTCCACAATTTACCATTATCATATCATGTCCTCATTACCTTCGCCACTCGTTGATATTTTCCCACCGGTGCAGCCTCAATCTTCTCAAGCATATTCCTTACCTGATTGCATGGAATCAATATTTTCAAAAGAAGAACAGCCTCAATCACGTCCAGAAGAGGAGCAGCCTCAATCCTCTCCAGCAGATTCCTTGCCAGATTGGAAGGAATTCCAAAAGAAGAGCAGTCTAGAATCACGTCAATTGTTGACTGTAAATCCCATATTTAGGGATTTCATTTATTGTTGAACATGTATGTATACATATGTGCTACAATGTAAAACATTAAGCAAAAAAATTAAATAAATAAATAAATAAAATTATATATATAACTTTCTCCTATATTTTCTCTTCAATATTCTCTCTCTTGCAATCTTTTCTTTCTGGGTCACCCTTGGCTCGACATGGCTCTTTTTTAGACAGTTATCAAGCCTCACCATGTGCTAAAAGAAAGTTAAGTTACAATTAGAATAGAAAACCTAGTTATTTCAAGTAGAAGACTGCAAACCTAAAAATAAACTATTCAAATAAGTCCAAATCACACAGCCATACATTGTGCATACAATATTTTATTAACCAGGGCAGGCTAGACTTTCCATTTTTCAAGAGGCACATTAGGTTGAAAGCGAGTGCCTGCGGTTATAACCTCCATTTGATCAAGCCACTGGCGGGCGGATGAATGCTTCTGGCTCATTTGCATCAATGACGATATCGATGGAATTAATAACCAAAACCTTTGACAAGAAAATAAGGTAAAACCTTGTGAACTGTGCAAAGCTTTCAAATAGGACTAGGCGCGTGTCTGTACAAATATACATGGGTGTGTGGAATTAAGAGTGAGCATAGTCTTGTTCGATCCTGTTATGAAGGAAATCAAATCGAACCAAACACCAATGGAAATCTTAAAAATGGAACTATTGGGGTTCTATATTCAACTATAGAACCGAACCGAACCTACTGGTTTCGGTTTGGTGTGGTCCGGTTCCTTATATTAAAAAATTATAAAAATAAAGATCTCATGTATCTTAGTGCAATGCACCAGTATAAAGAGAATTCGAGAGAATCAAATTCACTATTGATGCTTAAGGCAGTATCGAGAATCGGATTGAAATTGTTTGTTTCTTGATGCGCGGTCCCAAAATTGATCCATTTAGTAGAGGAACTTGAGTTGAATCGATTGGCTCTATTTAGTTCCGATTCAATTCCACAAATAAAAAATAAATAAATAAAAAAATTGCACCCCTAAGAATTATTATTAAGAGTACAATCGAACATTGCTTAAATATGTAAGCAATAATTAACAGATAAAAGTTTGAACTATTTCTCTTAATATAAGATAGACAAAGACTCGAAGTTCAAAAAAGTTCAAATAAACAAGGGTGAAATATTTCCTTTGCACTGATTTTTATTTGTGTTAAGCTGTACTGAGCTTTAGTTTGGGTTCAATTAACTCTTGGGCTCTGTGCAATTTAGGTAGAGGAAATTATACCCATACATGTTTTTAAGTTACCATTTAAAAAAATACAGAATCAACTTTAATAATACATAAATCATATTTTAATTAATCGTTTTTAAATTAATTTTTATTTAAATCAATCATACACAATTTTAAACCCTAATTATTTCATTCTCTCTCTCTCTCTCTNACCCACAGAGGTTTTTAAGTTACCATTTTAAAAAATACAAAACCAACTTTAATAATACATAAATCAGGTTTTAATTAATCATTTTTCAATTAATTTTTATTTAAATCAATCCTACACAATTTCAAACCCTAATTATTTCATTTTCTCCTCTCTCTCTCTCTCTCTCTCTCTCTCCCGATCACCCATTTTCCCCCCTCTCTATCCCTGCCAATTTTCTCCCCCCTTTATCTCTCTATCCTTGCCGACACCACCCGCCGACACCATCACCATTGGCACCACCTCCCCGGCACCACCACCGCCTCTCTTCTCCCTCAAATCGTCGGACCACCATGACGATGTCGCGGCTGAAGCAATGGGCATTTTATCTATGGGCGGCGATGGAAAAGTTGCTGGTGGTGCAGATCCGACCGGAGAAGATGGACAAGTGGCTGGTGCTGTAGATCGGCGATGGACATTTTTTTTAGTGGAGCAATGGAGTTGTGCAGTGTGGTTGTGGGTGTGGTTGTTGGCGATGGTTAGGTGTGCGTGAGTGCGTGCGGCGATGATGGTCATGGTGTTGACGGTTTGGGCTGTGTTTTCAGTTGTAGATGGGAGCTGTGGTTGTGGTGGTGGTGGTGTTTAGGTAGCGGCGATTATGTTTGGTCGTGGTGTTGACGGTTTGGACTGTTTTTTCAGTTGTGGATGGGGGTTGTGGTTGTGGTGGTGCTTGGGTAACGGCGATTATGTTAGATCTGGTAATGGATCAGGTGACGGCGTAGTAAAGGTGGTGGTGGTGTTAATAGTTTGGTGTAGCGGTGGTGGTGAAAACGTTGGCTACGTTGTTTGAAACGGTGATTTTGTTGCTGGGAAATGGTGGTGATGGTGGTGGTGTTGCGATGGTGCGTTTCTGTGGTGTTGGCGGCGGAGACGACGGTGGTGTTGTGTTGGTGGTGGTGGTCACAAATGATTTGTTGATTGTGACCAATAAATTGGTTGGTATGTACCAATAAATAATAAATTGTGATCAATAAATATTGTGTGACCTGCAAATTTATTAATTTGTGACCAATAAAAGTAATTCGTGACATATAATTTGATATTTTGTGACCATAAAATAAATTGTGTGACTTATAAATTATGTGATTTGTGACTTTAAAATTTTTAATTTGTGACTGATGAACAAACTGTGACCTATAAAATTTTTGAACCGTGACCATAAAATTTTTGATTTGTGACCAAATTGCAAGATCTGTGACATTTATATATTTATCAATAAAACATATAATAAATTAATTCATAAATAAATTTTAATAAAAACCTAATTTTTGAAATTTAAAACATCTATCCTTAATTTAGAAATGTAATATTTAAAAACCTGATTTATGTATTGTTCTCGTTTAGGTATGAGTTCACTTGTCTTGAGCTTTAGTTTGGGATTGGTTCACTCTTGGGCTAGGCTTTTGTTTGGATTTAGTTCACTATTGAGTATATGTAGTTTGGGGTTAGGTNAAAACCTGATTTATGTATTGTTCTCGTTTAGGTATGAGTTCACTTGTCTTGAGCTTTAGTTTGGGATTGGTTCACTCTTGGGCTAGGCTTTTGTTTGGATTTAGTTCACTATTGAGTATATGTAGTTTGGGGTTAGGTTTTAGTTTGGGTGTGTTTAGTGTTCCTTTTGTCCTCCAACTAGTAAGTGGCATCAATTTCCCCCTCCAACTCTTCAATATTGTCAATTTCATACTTCAACTATTCATTAGCATTTATGTCATCCTCTAACTATATATAAGCATCAATTGCATCCCTTGACTATTATAAAACATCAATTTCATCCTTCAACTACTAAATAGCACCAATTTCATCCTTCAACTAATCATAAGCATCAATTTCGCCTCTACACTGTTCAGAAGCATTACTTTCATCCGTTAATTATTCAATAGCAATAATTCCATCCTCCAACTATTCATGATTGTAAATTTTGCCCATTAGCTTTTCAAACTCACCATAAATTTTGCCCACTAGCTTTTCAAACACATCAATTTCATCCTTCGACTAATCATATGCATCAATTTCATCATTCCATAATACATAAGCATCACTTTCGTCTTCCAGTTATTCATTAGCATCAATTTTTCCCTAAACTATTTAGAAGCACGACTCTTTTTCTCAAGTTTTCAGTAGCATCAATTTCCTCCCTCGACGGTTTACATGCATAAATTTCCTCCCTAAAATATAAGGAAGCATCACTTTCATCCTCCAGTTATTCACTAGCACCAGTTTTGTACCTTACATAATCTCCAACTATTGACTAGCATAAATTTCATGGTTTCACTATCCAACATCGTCAATTTCTTGGTTTCACTATCCAACAGTGTCAATTCATCCTTCATCTATTGACAAGAGCCAATGTCGTTCTCCAACTATTCATAAAGGAAAATTTCGCCCAACTATTCAGCTTCGTCATTTTCATCATTTAACTGTTCAATAGCATTAATTTTGTCCTTCAAATATTCTTGTGTCAAATTCATCCTTCAACTATTTAAAATAATTGATTTTGTCCCTCAACTAATCAATAGTGTCATTTTTGTCTCCAACTGAATACAAGCGCCACTTTTATCCTTTGAGACTATTCAATAACATCAATTTCATTCTTTAACTATTCAAAGCGTCAATTTCATCATTCAACCATTCTATAGATTCAGTTTCGCATTCCAACTCTGCATAGCGTTAAATTAATCCTTTTTACTATTTAGTCGCCTAAAATTCATCCTTAACTATGCAACTAGCTACAAGTTCATCCTCCATCTTTTCAATAGCATCAATTTAATCTTTCAACTATTCAATATCGTCCATTTCCTCCTCCAACTATTGGCGTCAATTCCGTTCAATTATTCTTTATCGCCAAATTTTTCTTCCATCTATTCTATATTGTCAATTTCATTTTCCAACTAATCCAAACAAATTCATTAATATAGTTGGATGTAGGGATGACAAAAAAGCTGACCGGCTGGCCCGAGCCATTTTGGGGCACCGGCTCCAGCCCGGCCCGGCCCGGCCCGGCCTGTGTGGCTCAATCGGCCCGTAATAAAAAAAAATGCTGCCCGCACGGCAGCAAGCAGGCAGCACAAGGAAAAGAAAAAAAAAACTCGAGTCGGCCCGGCTAAAACTCGGGCCAAAGCTCGGGCCGAGCCATTTTTCTCTGCCGAGCTTTGCTCGGCTCGGCTCGGTTCGGGCAGAAAAAAGCTCGACCATAAAAAGCTCGAGCCGAGCCCAACCTTTTTTTTTTCGACTCGGGCTCGGCTCGTTGACATAGATGTGAACATAACCTAAACTAAAAATATTGTTGTATTATGTCGAATTCATTAATTAAATTAATTTATCCCTCTCGAATTCAAATCGATCCTATTTAGTTGAGTCAACTCACCATATTATTACGTGAATCCGAATAAGTCTTAACGCATTAAATTATCTAAGAATTCAATTAAAGGTACCACAACAATAATAGAAGTGTATGTATACCGTTTATCTAAATTTATAACTTACATTTCGCTTTGTTAATTAATTTATGACTTACATTTCGCTTTGTTACAATTAACAAGTCATGAATTAGTGATCAAGTAATTAAAGCCTTATCAAAAGATGTAAAATTAATACATAAATAATTAACTACGCGAATCTTGATAATTGATATTAAAGGTTGAAATCTTTGATGATTTAGTTACTTGTTACAAAGAAAGAAAAACAAAAAATGATATTGAAAAATATTCCTTGATTTAAAGTAAAAACTGAGAAAAATGAAAATCTTGAAACCATTGCCTTTTTTTCATTTTTTTTCTCTATTCTATTTTATATTCTTCCTTTCTCTTTTTTGCATTGTATTCGCCCTTTGTTTTAACATGATACGTCTTTATATAGTGTCTAAACTGCCTAGAAAATCTAGTACTCAAAAGTACCAACATATTCTCGAATTAAAACATCTGAAAAATAACATCACCAAACAATCCTTTCGTGTGATCATTGGTTGACACATTAAACAAAACGCGATCACCAACCCTCCACTTTCTTCTTTTTGCATTTTGATCTCTACTTCAAGTTTCTTCTAAGATTTTGAACAATTTCAATCCAAATTGTCAATATTGCTCCTGCAACTCCCCGAAGATTTCATGATGGTCCCCATCTCTCCATAATCATCCACGATTGGTCCTCCTCTAGTAAAATGTGTAAATCAGTCCCCCAAACTTTTCATAAATTGATTTTTACCCTCGAAACTATTGTATTTCCTCCAATTGCTCCAAACAAAATCCAATTAAGCACGAAATCTGTCTTTTAGCTTCAAGTACCTCAATTTTGAGTTTTACCTTTGATGAAATTGACACTAAATTAGTGAAAATCCGCTCAACTTGCGAGCATATATCAAGTTTATAAGCAATGATAAACGTGTAAAACATACTTACTAATGCATGTGTTTCATGATGATGAATAGTACAAGAAATAATTATGAAATGGTGGTTATACTCGTGCGTATGAAATAGAGAAGAATACTGATAAAACTATTATTTGAATGGTGCTACGTAACACATTTCAGAATGCATAGTTCTAGCAAAACAATGGAACGTATATATTGTTAAATATTGCAAGCGATTCTACCTTTTTAAATGAAACGACACTGTTTGTTGTGGTAAATTTCATTGCTTTTTAACATTATAATGAGATATGATAGAGTTTGAGATGAGTGTGTGTATATATATATATATATAAAACAAACTGACATAAAAAATACTAATTAAATAAATAACTATATAATATCAAAAAATTACGGTCCATATATTGAATTCGCTCCATTTGAATAAAAAATTAAAAAAATTATATTTAAAAAGAGAACTACGAACTCAAAATAACAAAAAAAGATACACCGCTATCCAAACAATGAATGTATCAAGTTCAATTGCCGTGCATTATAACAAAAAATTGATAGTAAACCCGTACACCAAAGTCTAAACAATGAATATATCAAGTTTTTAAACAATGCAAAAAAGTAAAAAGGCCAAATTGTTAAGAATGAACGATAACACCTAACCTAACTTGAATTTTTTGATTAATAAAAAGCCTAAATTGTAAAGATTAACATGTAATAACCTTTGAAATGCAACAATCTAATGTGAGGTAAAAAATTGGAGCCAATCTTTATTTTTTCAGGTTAAAGTCGAAAATTTTAGACTAATTACTACCTAAATTAGGATTTTTAGGTTTTTTTTTTTTTTTTTATCAAGCCTATAAATTGTAAATAAAAAATTATATAAAAATCGATTCCACTTAAACACCCACGATTCTGGTCAAGGAACCAAGAACCGAACGGATCGGGTCCAGTTGGTTACCGGTTCTTAATTTCGATTCCTAATTTATTTTTTTGGGAACCAAATCGCTCCGGTTCTGATTCGATTTCAATTAAAATGCTCGGGCCTAAATATGCACCTCATTTATATGATTCTTTAATATTATCAATGACTAGTATATAAAATATTAGGAAGTGAGCAATTGCGCATCCAACTGAGCAATTGCGCTACAAGATTTTAAATACGTTTTTGAAGTATTGAGATTTGTCCAAACAACTTGTTATTGTTTACAAAAATTTGTCCAAATAATCTTGTTTCCAAAATTCTCAAAATCTGCCTTTGAAGTTTTCACGCGAAATTAAGAGAGAGATTCTCCCTCCAATTGCCAAATTCATTTGGCCCTTCGTTTGTGACAAATAAAATGCTCGAGTTATCAAAGTGGTGGGAAAATCACAAAAAATTATGGGTCACGGGCTACCATGTTATTTAGTATTCGGTTCTAACTTAATGCATGTATAAAGATAAAAGATTACGAGGGTAGGAAGTCCAACAAACCCATTTTTCAAGAAAAACACAAACATGAGACGCTCGGAATTCACTCAAAACATTGCATAAACATTAACATTAAACAGGATAGAGATGCACACAGCCACAGCCCACAGGCTCTTGATTTATTCACGAAGAGAGCGATAACCCTTTTCCCAGTTTATTAAAAGCCACTAAAAGCTGCAGGACAATTCTCCGATTGAAAATCGATTACGAGCTGAAAATATCACTGGCCAGTAAATCTCAGATGTATTGCCCTAGACCTGGCCCTAGTTGTTGAGGCCAAATGAAAACCCTCCTGCAAATAACAAGAAACAGATTCAAAATTACTACTCATTATTATTCACATATTTCACGAGTCTCGCTACTATTCCTTTTTATAAAACATTTATAAATTTGCCGAATGGAGGCTTAAACAAAAAAGTTGGGAACTTGAGCCAAAAAAAAAGGAAGGTAAAAGGTAAAAGTAACGAATGTCTCACCTGCTGAGGGAAAAACCTCTGAACAATCAGTATTGGCACTAATGCAGAAGCATTCGTCGTTAGAGCAACACCCATTGACAGTATAACCCACTTTTTTTATGCACTCAGTAGTGCACACATCGTTATAGCAATCTGACCTACTCACTGCTGCAATTAGGTTAAGAATATATATATATATATATATATATATATATATATATATATTAGCCCACAAGAAATGATAAACTTGTATATATATATATATATGAACTGGATTGATAAATATATATAAAATACACACACACACACACACTGAAGAAGTTAATGATAAAGAAAGTTCAAACCAGTTGTCATGATAAGTGATAGCAGAAGGAAGCCGACTGCAAAAAACCTCATGGAGGACTCCATTAGAAAGCGCTCTCAACTGGGTATAACTGTAAGAAAGATGAAGAGAGATGCAAATTGGGTGGTTCCTTAATGTATGTTATATAAGCCTAGATTTTGTACATATTTTTTTCAAAATACATTATTTTAAAACTTATTTTTAATTACATATTCTTTAATAAAATAATATTTTTCATCACATCAATAACTTTTCTTTACTTTTTAACCACATATTTCTCATTATATCACTATTTAGGATGTGTTTGAGCCATATTATTTTGGAAGAATATATTCTGGAATAGCAGATTGATTGAGTGTATGGTTGAAAAAATAAGAAAAAGTTATTGATGTGATAAAAAGTTATTTTATTGAAGATTGTGTAATTAAAAATGAGTAGAAAAATAAAAATAAAAATTTTAATATGTACCAAACAAAGCCTTAAAATGCATTCTTTTTTTCAATAATATTCAACAAACACACTAAGTTTTGAAATGTCGCTTTGTTGTACTATAAGAAATTTGATTAGGTGTACCTCATGTACCATGTGATAGAAATAATACAAGTACTTGTTTGGTATAAATGTTTTTCCTAATTTTTATAAACTTTAATTTTAATTACACATTTTACGATATTTACAATTTTATCAACTCTTTAATTACTTAATGCATCAATTTTTATTAAAATTTGCTAAATTTTTATTGAGAGTTTTTTCAAATAACCCCTAAATATTAATTTAAGAGAGTAAAAAAAAAAGATATGAACTATATTGTTTATGAGAAGGCCGGATATGTTTAATATTTTGAATACCCTTTTATATAGAGTAGTGTTATTTAACATTATTGGTATAATAATATTAGTATACATGATATTAAATAACATTAATTGAGATATACAATTATATAAGTTACACAATTCTATCTTTAATTAAGCATATCACATTTCTTAAATGGAACTAAATATTACAAATTTTAATTTTAAATTTTTTAAATTAATGTGGTCCAATGCTGTTAATATTTCTTTGTGATATCATAAATATAATTATTTTATTATCTTTAATTTAATGAAAAAACTACATAATTGATCAACCCTTATTTATTATTTTATTTAATCTTTTTGTTAATTATTTAAGCTCCTATTTGGTTTAGAT
>CAIGRN010130504.1:0-28251 GCA_903798345.1 Fraxinus anomala
CAAGAGAGATTCAAATGGTAATGTGGAAAGATATAATGCTCGTCTTGTTGCAAAGGGCTTTACTCAAAGGGAAGACATCGATTACAAAGAAGCTTTCTCTCTAGTTTCAACGAAAGACTCTTTCAGGATTATAATGGTTATTGTGGCACATTTTGACCTTGAGCTACATTAGATTGATGTAAAGATGACGCTTCTTAATAGTGACATTGATGAGACTATATATATGGTGCAACAAAAAAATTTTGTATCAGGAGACTCAAAGAAAATTGTTTGTAAATTAAAGAAATCGTTTGGTTTTGAGATGAATGTGGTTGATAATTGTGTATACCATGTTCAGTGGGAGTAAGTATATATTCCTGGTATTGTATATCAATGTCATACTACTTGCCTGCAATGATATATGCTTATTGCACAAAACTAAAAGATTTTTATCAAAGAATTTTGAGATGAAAGATTTTAGTGACGTCTCTTTTGTATTAGAAATTCAGATACATCGAGATCGTTCTCGGTATACTTTTGGATTATCACAAAAGAGCTATATCAATACGGTACCTAAGAGATTTGGATGCAGGATTGTAAATCAGGTGATACTTCTGTTATTAAGGGAGATAAGTTTAATCTCAATCAATACCCTAAGAATGACCTCAAAGTAAAGGAGATGCAGAAAATTTCCTATACTTCAACAATTGGGAGTTTAATGTATGCTCAGGTATGTATGTGTCCGGATATAGTATTCATTATTGGAATGCTAGGTAAATATTTAAATAACCCTGGTATGATCATTGGAAGACATTCAAGCGAGTTATGCAGTATTTACAGAGAACAAAAGATTACAAGCTCACATACAGGAAATCAGACCAATTGGAGATCATTGGTTATACTGATGCTGATTTTGCTGGGTGTCAAGACAGTAGGAGATCCATATCAGACTATATTTTCTTGTTGGTTGGAGGAGCTATATCCTGGAAGAGTGTTAAGCAGACACTCGTAGCTTCTTCAACCATGGCAGCGGAGTTTATAACATATTATGAGGCATACAATCAAGGAATGTGGCTGTGAAATTTTGTCACTGGGCTACGAATTAAACATGGAATTGAAAGACCACTTAAGTTATTTTGCGACAATAATTCAGCAGTCATGTATTCAAATAACAATAGGAGCTCAACAAAATCTAAATTCATAGACATCAAATTCCTAGTTGTTAAAGAAAAAGTTCAGAGTAGTTAGATTACTATTTAACATATTGAGACAAAGTCCATAATAACAGATACATTCACTAAAGGTCTACCACCCAAGATCTTTCATGAGCACACCGCTCACATGGGTCTTGTAAATTTTGATAATATGCTAGTTTAGTGGGAGTTTGTAATTTTGGATGTTGTCTTTTAACGCATAATTTTGGTTGTGCACATTCAAGTTTATTTCAGTTCATTCCAATAATAAAGTTTTAAGTTCAGTTTTCAATCTGATTAAAGATTTTTTTGTTTGATCTCATAAAGTATTAAAGAATAAAGTAAGACCAGTTGAAAATATGTAATTTTCACGCTAATATCCACACTTGATCTATGTCATTTGATTGTATTGATATACGTGATCATTGATGATTTAGTTATGATATTTGTAACGAAAATCGCTTTGATCCTATATTGATATAATCAATGGATGAGATTGTTTGGAGATACTTTTGGTTATGATAATAAAAGTTTTGAGCTCATAATGTTTTACACATTTATAAGGTAACATATGTGACCCAAGTGGAAAATTGTTGGAAAATTATTTAATTTGCCATGTGGGCCGATTATGTAATTAATTGTGTATAAATTTTATCTTAAAGTGAAGCCCAAAATTAAAGTGTCTAATAAAGAATTAAGTAATTGGGTTTTGTGCATCTAAATAAAGTGTGTCGAATTATATGTGTAGAGATCTGATCCATTCGGGTTAGTATTTGACAATGAGCCGAATACATATGAAAACTATATATAGGGTTATGGGCCCCAATTCATATGTGATTCTCATTCTTCGTAACATCTCATCAACACAAGAATACAAGAGAAAACATATTGAAGAGAAAGATCCATAAACCAAAAATCAGAAATCAAGAAAAATGTTTGGAGCAATTAAATTGAAGAGCAAAAGATCAAGGTTCAAAATTCATTATTCAAGTTACAAATCAATGGATCAAGGTATGTTCCGCGTTAGTTAAATTTTTGATGATTTGACATGAAAATCTTGACAAGTTTATAAAGTTTAAGTTTCAAAAAAAATTTCAACATCTTCTTGTCCCTAGTAATTAAGCATCTTTCCCTATGCTAAGCTAGAGCTATTAGCGTTCAGTTTGAAACTAATCTAGATAATTAGAGGCTTGTCGAAGTTATGTGGGAACTGAATCTTTCATGCTAATGAAGTCCAAGGTGTAACAATTCTCGTGAATCATTATTAACAATATCCCTTCTAATCATTGAAGCATCTTTTTTATCTTTCTAAAAAAAGCAAGTAATCATTTATTACTCTAAATGGGTCATTTTTCTTTGGTTTCCACAATTTCAAAAAAAAATAAAAATAAAAAATGGTGTGTATCGTCCAAATTATCGATCCAGTGCTAGATGTAGCCTCTTCGTCGGGCAAGATTGTAGTTTCTTCCTAGCAGTATTAATGCTTGAGGAAGACTTCACATTTTCAATTATATTGAATGTAGATTTCATTCTCATCTAGCATATTGATATGAATGGTTTCATCGAGATGTCGAATCTAGCGATGTAAGGCATTCCATTAATGATTTTCCTTCCAAAAAAGTGGACACCAATTATTCTATCTAAGTGTAATGTTTGCATCAGTTTTGTGGGGATCGCACTTCAAAAATTTGTTGCAACAAGTTCGGAGATTATGATAGACTTAACTAACTTAAAACATTTCGAATTATGGAGAGTCCCATTGTGTCCAAAAATAATGTTAGTTTTCGAACTACACCATTTATTGCGGAAGTGATGCCATTGAACTTTTGGAGAGACTATCTCCGTAGCATTGGTAATTTAAACTTGCAGTTTCTATCCAAGACATACGATTTCATTTCAAGAATGTTCGTTCAGAAATGTAATGTATGATTTTCGAACGTTTATTTCTTTTGCCCATATATCCCAATGGATGTGACATGCTCTCACATGTAGAATGCAACGATCTTCTAAATTCCGCAACTCAGTTTCTCTCGAAGGAGAGGATATTATTATAAAGTTTCACTTGATTTTTGTCTTGTAGTCACTCCAAGGATTATTTGCTTCTTGTCAATTCAGAGATCAAGTTTAAAATAAAGAACAAACAAACATAAGAATATAACATGGCAGTTTGAATCCATGAGCTGCAGTTGTATTCGTAAATAAAAAGTTCGAACTATCGATTTTTTTTTACGTAAACAAGGTATGTCTTTTAAATGCACGTGCAAAAATCTCACTCTTTTATAGTAACTGTTCCTCGAGAGCAGTGCAATGTTCAGAGAAAAATCATGTAATCTAATATTGAACTCATATCCCGATTTTGACTGGCAATGTTACACTTTCTTGATCAATTAAAATATGCAAGACGGAAAAAACTACAAGTCTACAATTGGGCGGGAGAGTGCATTTTGTAGCTTGTCGTCACATACTAGATTTTCTAAATTAGATCAACTACTTCTCATAGAAGTTGAGTTACGAGCGACCTTTGAACTGTGTACCTCTACCATCATAGTACCTGAAATATCGATAGTACAATAGTGTTCCTCTCTCGTGATATCTGTGTTTGCTCAACAATGTGTACATTTCTCCGAAAGAGAAAAAGTAGAATTTCATATGTGATGTAGGACAACTAGTTTTGGAGTTTGAAGAAGTGTTGGACAGAAAATTGACTAAGAAAGGCCGCGTTAGGGGCAATTTTGTCATTTGTCGCGACGGTGTCGAAATGGGCTGAAATTTGGCATGTTAATTGGAAGCGGCCCTAAAAATTGGACTCGGGATAGTCCCGAGATCTCGGGATTTTAGCCAAATTCCTTTGTTTAGTCCTCAGAATAATTAATTTTCGTATTTCCCGTTTTGAATTTTTGCTATTTTTGGAACGTTTCACTATTCTATCTGTTAGAGTTTTTTGTAGCGCCTATTTAAAAGGCTTTTGAACGTTTTTCGCACACACATAATTTGATATTCAAGTTTCGTTCTTGGTGAATTGCAGTTTTCTTAATTTCAAGATTTACGCTGGTAAGTCTTTTACTTCCGTTCTGCGTGAATATGCAATTTTTAACATTTTTCATTAAAGAATGAATAGTAGAGAATATTCTATTCTATCAACCAAAGAGAATTTTCATCAATTTTCTCCAAAGAGAATGAATTAACAAAAAAAAACAAAAAAAGAAGAAAAAGGGGGAAAGTCTATTATCTCCCATAACACAACCCGTCCTAAACACCTACCTCCACAGCCAAATCACCAATGTACCAATTGCAACCTGACTATTGCCATCACCTCAACATTCCATCCCACGACAAAAATCAACACCACCCTCTGCAATCTGATCACTTAAGTGAACACCTCTCCTCACCACTATTATCCCTGGTTCAAGCTTATGTTGACCTCCATTTTTTCAAAAATTCATTTTTAACCACATAGTCTCCTATAAAATATTATTACACGTAAATCGAATTTTTTATTTTTATTTTTTTAACCACAGTCTCAAATAAAAAACTATTCAAAACGTATTTTAGCCGCAAAATGGGGCTCCAACGAGGGCCAAATTTTAATAAGTTGGGATACACCTTGGAAACTAGTTTCCCCCTAGGAATTCTAAGTTGCTACAGATTCTGTGGGTGGTAATTTCAAGCCATTTGGTCTACCAGTTCAAAGATAATTAAATCCAACATTAAACTTCTATAAATCAAGTTTTATGAATAGTTGTGAATCAAATCTATGCTTCAGAGATTTGAAGTATTGGAGAATCATTCTGGTATATGCCCTGGCCTTCAAGAAATTGTAGGACAATCGGTGTTTCAGATCACATCATTTCTCAAGCTTATAACTCAATCGTTGTACTTATTGAAAATTTATTCACACATTTTATTTACCAACAAAAAGAAAAAAAGAAAAGAAAAAGGATATACATTTTTTTTCTTCTTTTTTATATTTATGTCATTATTTTCTATTTTAAGCTTGAGGTAAAATAGTTCTTTCAAGCTACTTTTAGTTTCATTGCAATATACACAAATCAGCCTAAAAGTGGCTGCGCAAATCATTCATCACAGCAGAAATAAGAATAAATGAAATAAAAATTTCATAAATCATTCAAAATATTATGTAATAAAATAGTAATCTGATCTCACAGTATTTCCACAAGAATGAAAATACATTTTATTTCACACAAAATAGCACAGCTAGCGAAACTCGAGCATAAATTCGATATGGTGGAACATGCTTTCTGACTAGCCTTTGGTGTACTCCATTTTAAGTAATCCTGCAAAGAAAAATATCAAAACGTCAATAACGTGGTTCAATACAGTATCAGAACCAACAAAAATCACAGCTTGACCCATTAATGAAAATTGTACACGTGCCACAGTTTCGATAAAAAAATGAATTCAACTAGCTAAGAGTGTACGTTGCAAGAATTTAGTAAATCATCCAGCAGTATAGATGTAAATTATTACTTGGCGCAATCAACACTTGGAGAGATGGGATAAGGCAATGAGATGCCACAATTCCCTGGAAGAGATTTTGCAAGTTCAAGTTTAAAATTTATGTTCTTTGCAGTATTCTTAAGGCAGGTACATGCAGTCTGCTTGTCAGCTGTGGATGTAGCACTGGATGCAAGATTTGATGCTCCGGCACAGCAGTCGGCCGGGGGTGATCCGCTGCCACTTTTTAGGTAGGTAATACATGGTTTCAGATCTTTGACCACGTCGTTGCACGTAAGCGCAGCATATGAAGAAGACGGTGCGAGGAAGAGATGGATCGTGAAACTAGCAATGAGAAGAACTGCTACCGGTGACGAAGATGCCATGGTTATGTTATAACTAAGGAGGCTAGAATGAGGGAAATAACTTGAAATGCACTACCAGTTAAATACTGAATTTATAGGGCATTTCATTTGTAAGGATCACTGTTACGAGAAAAAATATAATAATATAATAAATGTATAATTTATAGATTGAGTGCAAGAAACAGACTAATGTGATTCAAAATTCGATTGCTTAGTGAATTGATTAATGAAAAAGGTCAAAGTTCAGTGCAATTATAGGCAGCTGTGCTACATAACTTGCAGCATTAGACATAAACCTAAACCTTAACCCATTGATCTTCGATACTGGTAGCAGTTCTATATAACTTACTAAACTAAAACCTTATTCCATCACTGTTTGTTGAGAAATTCGTTTTCATTCACCGTAAAAATAAAGTAGAAGACTTGGTCACGTAAATTACTGCGGGATTTCATTTTATTCATTCCATTTTTGGAACAAATTGAAGTCGAGTGACAAATAAAATTTTAATGTAAGTTTGGCGACCTAAATGTTTCACACCCACAAATATATTTTACTTCTGCATTCCCATATCGAGTAAACGGTTGAGGAAACATATTATTTTAAGACAATGGACGATCAGACAGAAAAGGAGCAAAATCTTTGAACTTTGATATCTTTTATGACGGTTTAGACATTAGCTATGTGGTCAGAAGAAAGATGTAATAAAATTTGTTGATTAACGTATCTGTTCAATATACCGAATAAAATTAGTGTATGTTTGGTTCATGTTTATAAACACTCAAGTTACTTTTTATCCACACATTTCGAAATATTCATAAATAATAGTACTCACTTATTCATCACTCGTTTATGTCTATTTATAAAATTATTATAATCACTTTAAAAAAATGCTCTAATTCATAGCTCTTCAATCAAGAAACTATGGTAATTTCTTCAGTTCTCTAATGTACTGTCCTGGATTTGATATCTTACCTATCTGCATTAAAATGGATTAACATAATACAATTGATTAAGTAAAGAATCTGGGCTTACAGTATTCTAATATGCAAATTGTCCAGCTGTTTGACGAAGCTTTTGTTACTTGGATTGTCAACTAAAAACTGATTAAGTAGAATGATTTCTTGCCGTTTTTATCAAATTTGTGCTGGCTAATATTCAATATTTGGAACAACTACAATGTTTCATGATATGAAATGTGTGAAGATGACTGATACTAATGTTATTGTTTATTTCCAAATTTTCAGACTTTACTATGTACATGAATATTGATATTTATCATTATGATGATGGAATATCGATGATATTGCAGTCTATGTAGAATAATAAGATTTGACAGTTCAATTTTAATGAGAGGGGAGAGACTAGAGAGAAATGTGAGAGATAATAAGTTGTCATATCACTCATTAATATCATTATGATGATAAATAGCATTTCTCTTTACCAAATGAATGTTAATTAATTGTGATTATTATGCCCAGTGCTTTACGTAAAGGCACTTCATTAAACCCATGTTTCAATTACATGTTTTATGAGAACAATATCATTTATTAACTTTTCAACTATACATTTCATCAACTTTTATGAAAATCTACTAAAAACTTGATTTTTACCTAAACCAAACAAAGGCTAAGTATGCATCAGACACGACTGCAGAACGGATTTCATGTCCTATCATTTGACTTTAAATGCATACGACTAGGGTAATGAGAGATTTGCCCTCTGTATAGGTAATGTTCATGTGGAATAGTTAAGCCGGGAAGCGCGATGACTTCTTATATGCAGACGTGCGAGTTGGCCTGGGTTTGCTCCCCAAGCGCCCAATGTGATCAAGCAAAACGTTTACATTAACTTCGATTGTCATGTCAACTCTTGAGAGCCCTTATTTTGCACGTTAAGGTTAAAAAGCGCTTTTAGAAGACAACCCGTGCCCGGTCCATGGCGGCATGGCCTTTATAATCACACTTTTGGACAAATTTTATCATCTTATAATTTACATCAAGAAGAGGATTCCACAAATATATCAAGCTACACGTAATTAAAAATGCATTTTTTTTAATATTTTTTTTCAAATCAATGCTTGACAAGAATGTGAAAGATTAACATCAGAAGAGCTACAATGAAACCTCTTGTTAATGTAAAGAAAAACCAATTGACAAGTAAAAAAAAGCAATAAGCTAAACAAATTAATGAACTGTGTTACACATGCCTGGATTCTTCACACACCAGAGTGGCTGAATTGGCTCAGCATATATTCCTCTTGTTACCATTCTATATCTCCACTCATTCAACCGATCTGTAGCCTCTGCATATCTGCTCTTTCCCGTTTCATCTCGATTCCCCGACCACAACGCTTCGGCCATTGCTGAAGCTCTCGGCCAGATTCTTGGATCCATAACGGTTGAATCAGCTTGCTCGGACCACAATGCAACCTCCCCTCCTAACACCAACTTAGATTCTGCCTCATTTAGTCCATATGTTATATCATAGTTATAGATAGTTTGCCAAGTTTTAAACGGTCCACACCATGATCCGCCATCGCCTTGAGGAATACCGGGTGGCTGATTATATTGACTGTTATTTCCAACGAAATCTCCATGCCCACAATCCAAGTAGTAGAAATCCGCAGACGAGACAATAACACGATACCCAGAGTCTACGATTTTTTTTGTGTTGTTGGGCCCATTGTTCCATGTTTGTAGGATAACATTCTCTGGGGGAAGCAAAGAAAGGGAAACTTTTATTTCAGCATCCAACAGAACATCCTCCCAATAAACTACTGTACGGTTGAGGGACATGATGTACGGTAAGGTTGTATTAACAAAAATTTCAAGGATCTGACTGAGGGATCCATTTTTCGAAAGGAAAGTTTGAATCGAAGGGTCGACTTTCCAGCATTTTGGAATGACTTCATCGGCTCCTGCATGATATAATTGATCTGGAAACATAGTAGCAACATCATGGACAACATTCTTGACAACTTGATACGTCTTAGGATGTAAAGGATTCAGTTGGCCGGTTCCTGGTTCGGCTGCAAGCAAGTCAGATTCAGCAGGCCACCAGAACATGTTCGCACAAGTGACAATCTCAGGGTAAGCTTCAGCCCATGATCCAGTATGTGCTGCAATATGCAAATCAAAGTTTGGTGATTGCAATGGAACCATACACTAAATGGACAAGATTTAAAATCTCCTTAAACGTTGATCATAGGTGACTCGAAACATTTTTAACATGAAACAATTGAAATTCGATTAAATAAGTACTAGATGTGTACACATTAATTCATGGTCCGAAAGGACTACAAGAACCAATATCATTGACGGATCTCGTATATCTTCAATTAAGATTTATTTTCATAAATTCAATATTTGATTTTAAAGAACTATATAAATAATACTTAGCTGAAACAAAATAGAAAACAATTGAGAAATTTTGAAAAAAATTTCTTGAGTTTAATAAATATTTCTTAGAATTTTCTAAGAGTTTCAATCTTTGAGAAACACAATGAGTCTGAGAAGAAAAAATGTCAATGGAAACTCACCAGGCATGTCAATCTCCGGCACCACTCTAATCCCATATTCCATCCCAAACTCCACAAGATTTCTCACATCCGCCGCCGTGTACTTCATACTTTCACCGTAGGCTCCTTTCCCGGCTAGCTCCGGCTCCGACGGCAAGACTATTGGAAACGAATGCGAATCCGTGATATGCCAATGGAAAACATTCAATTTATTCATAGACATGGCCTTTACAAGCCTAAGCAAATCCTTCACCCCATAATAATTTCTCGACGTGTCGAGCATGATTCCTCGGTGCATAAAAAGTGGTACGTCGGAAATGTACAACCCGCACGCCACACTCGATGGGCTTGAGTAAACGAGCTGGGAAAAGGTTTCTAGCCCTCGCATTGCGCCCCATACAGTTTGCGCCGTTAAAATCGCGTTTACACTGGATGAAGGGATGCTGAGGGTGTAGGATTCGTTAACTCCGTGAGTTAACGGAGAGGCGAAGTCAGCGACGGTGATAATGAGGGCGGTTAGCGGCGGAGCTGATGTTAGGTTGAGAGGTGGGTTGACGAGGGGAAGGTGGTTCTCCGTCAGGACTAGACGGAGGTAACGACTGACAGCTGGTGTTAGGTAACGATGGTTGGGGGCGGAAATTGTGAAGTTTCCAGCGAGTAAGATTGCTTGTGGATTGGGCCATAAGAAAGTTGTGGGCTTGGGCCAGACATTGATTGGATATTCAACGGCTGAGATTTGAGGGATGTTAGAGCATAGTATAAAGATTATTGTGAAGAAAGAAAAGAAAGAAAATGAAGGGTTTCTATAATCCATTGTGAGTTTTATGGATTTTGATCAATCTTGTAGTCCTAGGAAAGTGCATTTATATGTTCACTTGTCCTCTTCTTTCTTTGCCACGTTATTTCATAATCATGTGTATGATCTATTATAGTAGGTGTTATAAATATCGCAAACTATACATATTTTTTGTGTAACGCTGTCAATCTAGCTTACCAAGAAGGACATTAGTGTATTATATTTGGGTAGCATAGAATTATCAGAATATTTTGTTGGATATGAGAGGATGGGGCTAAAGATTTGTAGAATTTGTTTGTTTATGCTTTGGAGTCTTTGGGATTGTCCATGGAATTTAGGAATTGAAAATTCTAGAATTGCAGCCTCTTGTGCTCATATGGACATTTTTAAACCATGCGGTGAGGTCAAATCTATCATAACAATAGTAATCTATCATTAGTTTTTCGTTTAAAAAGATGGATTTTCTTCCCTGTTTAATTTTTTCCTTTTAAAATTTGGGTTTTTTTTATTCCACCAATGTTCGTAGATTAAGACTAAGAATAAACATGGCCGGCAACTCGTATTCTATACTTCAAGAGAAGCCCCTCTATTAGCCTCCCAATTGTCATCTACTAAAGAATCTTGATTTTCTTGGAGTTGTTTACAATGACATTTGACTTAGGAAAATCAGATTCTTGTAATGAGTTGTTGTCAATTGTATGTGTCAACAAAAGGGCAGTTTGTGCACCAGAAATAAGCAGTAGGGCTCCATTTGTAGAAAGTGTAATAATGTCCTCTAGTAGGTTCACATATTAAATCCTAGAAGAGTAAACCATTTTGTTTGAGCTGATGAACTAACAGGACTAATCTCGTGCCTGGGTAAGATATCTCCTTCCCATTATTGACATGAGAAGAGTCCTTGATGAACCAATACCCCGTTAAAGTTTGGGAAGACACGAAAATTGGTGAAAATTATTTGGAGCATTAATCTGTCTTCAACTATAATGAAATACTTGACTCGAGTTTTATATTTTTCTTTTTTCGTGGAAGTATATTGGTAATGAATGCAAAATAAAATAATTGACTGCAAATTTGATAAAATAAATGTGACATGAAAATTAAGAAAACTTAAGTTGTAAGACTAAGGTATCAAATTTATGTTGCAAGAATGTTCAATACAATGTACAGATTTCTTCAATCTCTCTAGCCTCACAAAATTATNTCGTGGAAGTATATTGGTAATGAATGCAAAATAAAATAATTGACTGCAAATTTGATAAAATAAATGTGACATGAAAATTAAGAAAACTTAAGTTGTAAGACTAAGGTATCAAATTTATGTTGCAAGAATGTTCAATACAATGTACAGATTTCTTCAATCTCTCTAGCCTCACAAAATTATAGAGAATGGTTCACCACAATAAATAGAATAATCCTCTCTTTCTACACTAGTATACATGGTTAATACCCTAAATAGTCACCGAACTTTGCCAAACGTTCCTAAGAGGTCATCGAACTTTAAAACTTCCCTAAATAGTTACTGAACTTTGTAAAAAGTTCCTAGGGGGTCATTTAACTTTAAAACTTCTTTAAATAGCCATCGAACTTTGCCAAAACTTTCCTATTTCCTAAATAGTCACTCAACTTTGAAAAAAGTTTCTAAGTGGTCACTAAATAATTGATGTATGTGGTCTCAATTTACAAAGTTTAGTGACCTCTTGGAAAATTTTAGCAAAGTTCGGTGACTATTTAGGGAAGTTTTAAAATTCAGTGACCCCCTAGGAACTTTTTACAAAGTTCAGCGACTATTTAGGGAAGTTTTAAAGTTCGGTGACCTCTTGAAAACTTTTGGCAAAGTTCGGTGACTATTTAGGGTGTTAACTCCTAGTATACATAACAAACTCTACTATTTACAAAGACCCAATGAAAAATTTGAGAGAGAAAAGACAAAGTTGCACACAGTATATCATGACTAATCTCCTGCCCATAATGAGTAGTATGAGGTGGCAAGATGTGCTTGTTGATAGGGTCTAAAATATCGGTAAAGTGGCAAGACCACATCTTACTACCTCAACAATGGACAAGATATCTCCTTTTTAATCAATCATGCATATTGTGTGAGTAGAATACATGTTACATTTTTTTTTTCTTCTAAAAGAGACATCCGAAAGCTTTTTTTTTTTCTTCTGTATTTTTTTTTTTTTTTTGAGATTTATACATAGATTAATGCTCTTCATTTGATTCAATATATCAATTTTCTTTTGTTATTTTGTATGAATACATCTGCACATGCCAAAAACAAGTCTGTATTATATGCAGTTCGACGGTGAAGAATACTTGGGAATCGGAACAGGCTTATGCTTTTTAGTTTCTATATTTAGTTCATTTTATTTAATTAGGGAAGAAAGGATGTTTTATTCAATTAGGGTTATTTTTTAGTATTCAAACCAATAAATTTTTTAGTATGGAGTTATGAGATTCATGTACAATGGGAAAAACTTGCATTTAAGAGAACCAAGCAAGGTAAATTTCCTTACATGGCCGTCTTGTTTTCCATCATCTAGTACTAGGTTATAGCTCCTCTATAGGTTTCTTTAACACGACTATATTTTGAAAAATACCTACGAGAACCCAAGCAAGGTAAATTTCCTTACATGACCATCTTGTTTCCATCATCTAGTACTAGTTCATAGCTCCTCTATAGTTTCTTTAACAAGACTATATTTTGAGTTTATTTGTCTTCATAACTCTTTCAATGGGTTTCTTTAATACACTATTTGAGAAAAACTAGCAACTAGTTATCGTTATGGAATTTATTGTGTCGAGAAACCGGGTATTGTTCAAAATTTTTCATTTTGCATCCCAAAGAAAAGTACTATGTTGGATTTTGATACCTATTGAATCATAGGCTATAATATAAACGTTAGATTAAATTGTTACCAACAATCAAGTCAAAAGGTTCGACCCGAAAACAACGTGGGTTGTTGGAAGTAGCTTAAAAAATTAATGTTGCTCACGACTCATATATATTACCTTTTGGATGGCTTTGAATCTTGGCCCATTTAACCTTTTATTAGTCCAACTAAAGCCTAACCTAACCTATATGTATAGTATTTTTACCCTAGCCGTAAAGTGTGCGATTTGTGTATGAAAGTGGAAAAAAATGTGGTTGCCTTCTTGTTGAAAGAAAAAACAGCTGCCCTAGTGGAGAGAAAAATCGGTGGCTTTCTTTTGTGTATTTGGCCTCTTCTGTGTCTTCTTCCATTGTTTTTCTCGTCCCTTTATGGCTATAAATCATCACTATTATCTTGTCCTTTGTGGTTGAGATTGAGAAGCAACCGAGGTATATATATTGATTGTGGGTTAAAGCCGTTTGGATTGGTTATTTGGTGGAGAAAGGTAACGTGAAATTGAGAACCAAAAACACCATTTTGACGATATTTGGAGCGAGCTTCCGCAACATACTATATGCCGTTTGCTAGAACTAGAAAAACTACAAATTATATTTCCTTGAATTTTCTTAATCCTTATTTTTTACAATGGAATGATATATATGATTGGAATTGAAGATGAAGATTGCATTAATGTCTTTTTGCAGCAGCCTGGAGTTGGCTATTTGGCATCCACACTCGAGTAGGTTTGAGAGGCAGGAAAGCTAGTAGCATTCGGAAATACTTTGAATTAACATATGTTCTGTGTTTTAGAGGATAAATACAAAAATTTTCCCTGCAGAATTTATTCTTACTAGATTGGTGGATTGGTTTTCAATATTTAATATTTTGTATGTAAGATTAGATTTTTTTTCCCTTGAAATACTCCATTTTTTTGTTTCTCAATAGTACACATCGACGAAGTTTGGCCGATTTATTTACAACATAATTTTGGACATATGGGTAGCCTAAGTTAAAAGAATTGAGAGGAATGTCATCCTAAATCACTCGTGCACGTCCTCGTTTCATTTATTGATAGGTCCAGTTCATGGGTCCCATTTTCCTATATTTAATTAAACCTATCATTTAGTGGTTGTTTTCCTTTTAGACATCATATCACCATTAATTTATCACATTAAATCATCCTTTCTACACTCTCTTTCTCTCTCTCTCACAAACACACACTTTTCTCACATCCAAAAAATGGCTGTCAATTCAAATGGCAAGCGACCTCGAGAGACGCCAGTTGACCATCCAAAAATTAAACTTTGTATTAGAGCACAGGTTCAGTTCTTTATTATATATTTTCTTCTATAACTCCTTTTTGTTTGATTTACACAAATAAATGCTCTTTATTTGATTTAATATCTAGTTTTTATTTCCTTTTTTTATTCTTATTTTTTTTTTATGAACGTATAAGTCGGCAAATATTTAAACAAGTATGCAGTCCGACAGCGAAGAATACTTGGGGATTGGAACATTTAAAGCTTTTTAATTTCTATTTTTAGGTCAGTTTATTTAGTTAGGGAATAAATGATATTTTATTATATTAGGGCTGAATTTAAATATTCTTTGGAGTCTAGGAATCTAGGTGCTTTTTCAATTTTTTGTAGTCATTAGCCTATGAATCTCTGAAGCACAGACACACCTATGGAGCCAGCGCATTGTTGTGTAACATGTGCACGACGAAAGTCCCTTGCAACAAGTTTCCTGTTGTCTTTTTTTGCATATTTTCTAGCCCGGAGATGACACCGACACTGTTTTGACACGTTTACAACATCTCAGCAACAAGGCAATGATATTTTTGAAGTATTCAAACCAGTAAAAAACGAAAAAAACTTAGGTAAAACAAAATTTCATTCTTGATACAGTGTCAGCCGGAGAGTGGGATCCAATCGGAGAACTTTTATAGAGACAGTGCTGAGAAATTTGTGGAGGATATGGCTGCAGTACTTGATGTTGATCTGGAAAATCAGCAGGTGTGAAAATAAAACCCTAAAGAGGCTGCAAAGATGCAGTATTCTGATACTCTCTCCAAACTAGGCCCATATTTTCCTTGACCAATTCACCATTTTACCCTCATCCTTTATTACAATGAAGGACCACATTTCATTGTTCTTTCTCCTAAAAGTCTCTTTGCTATTTACTATAAAAATAAAATAAAACTTACAATGAAAAAATTTAATATCATGTTATTTAACGTGTCCTCAGCTTGTCGTGTCCCACTTTTTTCAAATGTGTACGTGTCATTTGGGACATGACATGCATGTCCATGTCGGTGCTTCATAGTTTCCTATTGAATAGCCGCAAACATTATCATGGTCGGTTGGATTTGTTGATAAAAATTATATAATAGCTGTGAGAGTTTTTTGTGCAATTTGTAATCCAAATTATTCTTTGTTAGAATGGATGATTTGTTGATCAAGAATCAATTCTAGGCATTCTTCATGGATCACCCTGTTTTGATTTCCTATATTCATGAGTATTTTTAAAATCAACGCATTTCTAGACTCGTTCTACGTTCTTGAAGATTTCCATCTTGATGCTTCATAAGTAGCTTGCAGTTGTTGTGCGAGGGGGTTGTTAGAGACCCCTGACTGAATGAGTATTAGAACAGTCCGATGGTCGATTTCAGAATAAATTCACTAGCTTCTCCAATGGGGCTTTACCGTGACAAATTATATTTTCACATTATTATATGCATGTAATTTGAGAGTATAATGGTTCATGAGCATCTAGATATAAATGTTTCAAATTGATAACTTTCTTCAAGTTTTTGAGTTTTAGGCTAAAACTTTGAACTACTGAAAAACAGAGTTGAAGTGCTTTCTCAACTCAACATTGTTAAAAGATTTGGCTAATGGAAGTAATTTCTACAGTTTGTGTGAGAGGTCTTGTAAAAAGTTCATAGCAGAAAATATAGGATTTTCTTAAACATTTATTTAACAATGACGTTAGCATCTATATTATGCTGCTTTAAAAGAAACATATTTAAATATTACTCTAATGGAATCACTTTTAATAAAATATTGATAAATATGTAGCTTAAATCATATAATTTTACTGGCTCCTTGATGTTGGACAATTGGCGTTAGAGTTTGAAAAAGAATTGGACCGAAAATTGGCAAAACGAGCTGTCTAGAAGAAATTGGCATAACTTTTTGCACCAGTGTCAGAATTTCTATTATAATATGTTTTCGAAAACGTCTCGCAGCGCTCTACAACGTCCCAAGTGGGGTTTTCAGTCGTTTTCAGTCTCAAATTTGCAGTTTAACATTTGACGTCATTTTCAGTCTCAAATTTGCAGTTTAAGGCAGTCTACCGGACAATTGAAGTTTTTGCATTTTAATAGTTTTAATTAAATGGATGTCTATTTTGTTCTTTTTGATTAAATTAGGGTCTTCAGATGCTATTTAAAGGTTCCTTGTTTTCTTGAATAATACAATTCCATTTTTTAGGTTATTTTCTTGAGATTTAGAACTTTTTTTTTTGTTGGGGATTATGCTGGTAAACCCTAGAACTTTTGTTCTGCGTCACTCCTTTATAATGTACGAAGTTTTGTGCAAAACACTTTTTTGTATCTTTTTTATATTAATTGTGAATATGCACCAAAAAGTATGTATGCTCAATATGTTTGTTTACATGGTCCCTAGACCCTCGCAAATTTATCTTTTCGTCATTTTGCTTTTGGTATGGTAGGATGGAGATGAAGTCTACTATAGAGTTAGACGCGACCGTAAAATACAAAGTTTATTGATGGCATATTGCAAAGAAAAGAATTTGGAGTACGAAGTTATGAGGTTCGTGTACGACACGAAAAGACTTGATATTAAGAAATCCCCAGACGAGGTAAATTCCCTTTCATCACCATTTTTTTTCCATCATCTTCAATCATTTATCTCTATGGCTTTCTTTATCACGGACTATATTTTGGGGTTATTTATCTCCATTAACTCTTGTGATGGTTTTTTTAATACAATATTACGAGAAAAAGTTTTATACTAGTTACCAACATACCATTATGAAATTTATTCTGTCGAGAGACCTGCCTTTTTTCGAAATTTTTCATTTTGTATCCCAAAGAAACGTATTATATGCCTTTTGCTTGCACTAGAAATATACCGATTATATTTCCTTGAATATTCTTGCAAAGTAAATTTGTGATTATGGAATTGCATATCTAATCATGTTTAACTGATTTGATCATAAAGATTGGAATGGAAGATGAAGACTGCATTGACGCATTTACGCATGGGTCTGGAGGTGGCTACTTGGCGACAACACTGGGGTAGGATTGACAGGCAGGAAAGCTAGTAGCATTTGAAAATACTTTGAATCAACACAATTTCTGTGTTTGAGGATAAATAAATAAATTTTCTCTGCCTACTGTATTCGTACTAGATTGGTGGATTGATTTTCTATAATTAATATTTTCTAAGTTGGAGTGGAACTTTTATTTTTCTAAAATATTCCTTTATTTTTTGTTTCACAGCAGTACACGTGAACGAAGTTTCACAAATTTATTTACAACATAGTTTTGAACATATGGGTAGTCCAGTGGTTAAAAGAATTTAAAGGAATTCTTTGCCATACCGCTGTTGCATGTCCACATTTAAATGATATGTCCAGTTCTTGGGCCATTTTCCTATATTTAATTGATCCGATCACTTAATATTTGTTTAATTCGATTTTTTGAGAACGAATTTTGTAAAAAATTGACTTTTTTGAAGAATGTATGGTTAAAATAGGGAAAAATTATTGATCCATGTATTGCTAACAACCGGTACTAAACACCAGTGATGCTACATAGTATTATTCAAATTTTGTGGGTATTCCATATACACAAACATAGTTAATATTAAACTTCGAAGAATCACCAACTTAATTATGGATGCAACATCACTGGATGAGCTGTTATGTCTCGCGGATATTCCCATTCGAGATAGAACCACATCCTATCCCCCCCATCAAAGAGTGCACAATTTCATCTTGGATTGAGGACTCTATTGCCAACAAGTTATGTTTGTCAGTCTGAAAGAATCTTGAAGCCCTCTAATATGGCATTCTATACAATTTTTGTGAACCAACTCGAAAATAGGTTGATGACATGATGTTGAAAAGCACAAGAGCTGTGAAATATGTGGCTGACTTTGCTAGAAATGTTCAATATTCCCTGTTAGTACCACATGAAGCTGACACCCATTAAGTTTGCCCTTTGTTGTGAGCTTAGGAAATTCTTGGGGGACAAACAGAGTTAAATATAAATGAGAGAGGAATTCTACCCCAGAAAAAAGCTGTTGATGCATTGATGAATCACTTAAAGTTGACGATATTCAAATGTGATGAACTGTGTGACACTTTTGTTGTCACCTAAGGAATTTTTTTGCTTTGACTTATCATATGCATTTTGTACTCAATTATAGTCTATATTATAAAGTGCAACTTAAGTGTGGACCTGCTACAAGTTGAAATCCGTCAAGGTAATGTTGAGTTGTAGTAGGTAGAATAGTTGGTGGAAAAACACTTTTAAAATGTACAAAAAAGGATGGCTATATAACCTGCCGTGTAACTTCATTTTTGTATGTATAAATATATGTTTTTCCTCCTCTTTGTGTGTATATTACATCAGTTGTATCAGAGCCTCTATAGGTCTTTGAAGAAGCTGAAAAACCAGCAACCTTAGAGAGAAAACCAGTGAGCAACCTTCATATATAGTCGAGTGTTTTTGGTGAGTGAGTGATATGGCTTCAAGTGGTTTTTCTGTCCCATTACCTTCTATTTTTACAGGAGAAAATTATGATTTTTGGGCTACAAAAATGAAAGCCTACCTGAAAGCATATGATCTGTGGGAAATCACAGAAACTGGAGTTGAACCACCACTATTGAGGGCTAATCCAACCATTGCTCAATTGAACCAACATAGTGAGGAGATAGTCAAGAAGTTTAAGGCCCTTTCTTGCACACATACAGCCATCTCAGATGTCATTATCACAAGGATTATAACCTGTGAAACAGCAAAGAAAGCATGGGACAAGTTGAAGGAAGAATTTTGAGGTAATGAAAGGACCAGGCAGATGCAGGTGTTGAACTTCGTAAGGGAGTTTGAAACCCTGAAAATGAAGGACGCTGAAATGGTTAAAGAATATGCTGATAGGCTAATGCGGGTAATTAATCAAACAAGGCTGCTAGGAGACGATTTAACAGACAATAGTAGTGGAAAAGGTTTTGATAAGTCTGCCGAAGAAGTTTGAATCCAAGATCTTTTCTCTTGAAGACTCTAAGGACTTGGCTAGCATTTCCTTCGCTAAACTTGTAAATGCTCTTCAAGTCACAGAATAAAGAAGATTGTTCAGGCAAGAAGAGCAGGTTGAAGGAGCTATGTTTGCAAAATAAAACAGAAAGCTCAAACCAGTTTTGGAGGGAAGAAAACACAAAACGAGAAGGAAGTAGAAGCTAAAAGCTCGGGAAAGGATACTAAGTATTCTCCATGTCCTCATTGCAAAAGGAAACGCAATTCTCCCAAATAGTGCTGGTTCATACCTAGTGTGTAATGCAGGTCTTGCATGTAGTTTGAACATGTTGAAAAAGTCTGTAAAAACCAAAAGGAGAAGGAGTTACAGCAGGCCAAAGTTGCAGAAGATCAGTCTGAAAAGCATCTGTTTTCAGCTATAAACTACACAGCTTCCAGCAGAGTTGAAACTTGGTTACTTGACAGTGGCTGTACTCACCATATGACTTCAAATTCAGATATCTTTGTAGAGTTGAATGATGCTTATATCAAAGGTGACAGTGGGAAATGGAGAGTATATGGAGGTGAAAGGAATTGGCAAAGTCACAATGTAGATGCCAATAGGTAATAAGTTCATTTCTGATGTTTTGTATGTGCCTAACATTGATCAAAACCTGATTAGTGTCGGCTAATTGATTGAAAAGAACTATACCTTAATATTTAAGGATAGTTGCTGCACTATTTTGGACCAAAACAATCTGGAATTGTTGACAGTAGAAATGAGGTATAGGAGTTTTCCTTTGAAGTGGAAGAATGTTAACTCTCATGCCCTCACTAGTACATTGGATGAATCTTTATTGTGGCACATGTTTTGGGCATGCCAATTACACCTCACTCAAAAATCTGAATGAACTAGAGTTAGTTGAAAACATGCCAAAAATGAGTTATGATGCTTGTGTTTGTGATATCGGTCAATTAGGAAAACAAACTAGGCTGCCTTTTCCTAAAAACCAATCTAGAATAGCACAAAGCAAGCTGTAGTTGGTCCATTCTGATGTCTGTGGCCCTATGAGAACTTCAACCTTAAATGGCGGCAGATACTTTGCCCTCTTTATTGATGATTTAACTAGAATGTGTGGGATTTACTTCCTTAAGATGAAGTTTGAGGTGCCTGCAGTATTTCAGAAATTTAGGAATCTTGTGGAAAATGAAAGTGACTGCAAGATAAAGGCTATAAGAACTGAATACACTAGCAATCAGTTTGAGGAATTTTGTGAGGAAGTAGGAATCAAATACCAGCTAACCATTCCTTACTCACCTTAGCAAAATGGGATCTGTGAAAGAAAGAACATGATAGCTATGGAAATGGCAAGGTGCTTGATGTTGGAGAAGAAAGTACCAAAACAATTTTGGGCTGAGGCAGTAAATACATCCATCTATCTACTCAACAGGTTGCCTACAAAGACTTTGGATAAACTAACTTTCTATGAAACTTGGCATGGAGTTAAACCAAATGTATCCCACTTGAAGGTGTTTGGAAATGTATGCTGCATTCACATACCATATGTAAAAACGGACAAGCTGAGTCAAAAGGCTGAAGCAGGTGTCTTTGTTGGCTACTGTGACAATGTAAAAGGATATAGAATCTATAATCCTCAAACCAAGAAAATAGTTTGCAGCTGAGATGTCAAGGTTGATGACAACTCTTCATGGAATTGGGAGTTAAGTTCTGTGAATAAAATTGAGGTTCCAAGACTGACTCCACAGGATATAGATGCTGATATTAATGAAGAAGAAGCTAAAGTTGAGGCTGAACCTAATGATGGATCAAATTTAGAGAATGAAGTGATCAGAACTAGATCGCTTGAAGATATCTACGCTACCTGCAATACAGTAGTTCTAGAGCCTTCAACTTTCATTAAAGCAGCTGATTCTCAAGCTTGGTTAGATGCAATGAAGGAAGAGCTTAAGGTAATTGAAAAGAATGGAACTTGGATGCTGATTGATAGACCAAAAAACAAGAATGTCATTGGAGTAAAATGGGTGTATAGGACCAAAATGAATGTTGATGGTTCTGTCAACAAGTTCAAGGTTAGGCTAGTTGTAAAAGGCTATGCTCAGAAATATGAAGTCAATTTCATTGATACCTTTGCTCCAGTGGCTAGATTTGAGGCAATAAGGTTACTGTTTGCCACTGCTGCTCAATCAGAATGGAGGATATACCAGTTAGATGTGAAGTTTGCCTTCCTGAATGGGCACTTGAATGAAGAAATTTTCATTGAGCAACCTGAAGACTTTATCATAGATGGAAATAAGGATAAGGTGTACCAATTGAGGAAAGCCTTATATGGTTTAAAGTAGGCGCCAAGAACTTGGTACAGCAGAATAGATAAATACCTGAGCAGCCTTGGTTTCAACAAAAGTATCAATGAACAAACACTTTACATCAAACAAGTGGAGAAGGATTTAATCATTATTTCTCAATATATTGATGACCTCCTAATCACAGGCGGTAATGCAGCTTTAATTGAATTGGTGAAGGATGAAATTAAGAAGGTATTTGGGATGACAGATTGGGGTGAAATGAAGTACTTTCTTGGAATGGAGATTGATCAATCAAAGTGTTAAGGAAGTTTAATATGGAGAGTTGCAAATCAGTTAACACTCATTTAGTTCAGAACTTAAAATTGTTGAAAGATGATAGAGCAAAGAAGATTGATGAGAAAGTTTACAGAAGTTTAATTGGTTGTTTGCTCTACCTAACTGCCACCCGACCAGACCTGATGTTTGTTGTGAATATGTGTCAAGATTCAGGCAAGAACCCAGTGAAATTCACTTCCAAGCTGCCAAAAGGGTGTTTAGATACATCAGAGGAACATAGGAGTTTGGGATCAGTTTTAAGAAGTCAAAAACATTGTTTTTAACTGGTTTCACCGATAGTGATTAGGTCGTGATTGGGCCGGATCTGTTGATGACATGAAGAGCACTTTAGGCTATGCTTTCTATGTTGGTTCAAGCCTTGTTTGTTGGAATTCAATCAAGAAAAAAATGGTGGCACAATCAACTGCTAAAGCTGAATACATAGCAACATCTGAAGCAACAAATCAGGCCATCTGGTTGAGGAAAATGGTAAAGGATCTGAGGCATCAACAACCTAAAGCAACAACCATTCTTTGTGACAATCAATTTGCTGTGGCTATGGTGAAAAATCCAGTGTTCCATGGGAGGACTAAGCACATAAATATCAAGTACCACTTCATTAGGGAAGTTCAAGAAAGGAAGGAGGTGGAATTGAAGCATTGCAGTTCTCAGAAACAAGTGGCTGACATTTTCACCAAAACTTTGCCTGAGGAAAGATTTGAAACATTAAGAGAATGTCTTGGTGTTTCCAACATGAGTGTCAAGGAGGAGTGATGAACCGCGTGACACTTTTGTTGTCACCTAAGGAATGTTTTTTGCTTTGACTTATCCTATGCATTTTGTACTCAATTATAGTCTATATTATGAAGTGTAACTTAAGTAAGTATGGACCTGCTACAAGTTGAAATCTGTCAAGGTAATGTTGAGTTGTAGTAGGTAGAATAGTTGGTGGAAAAACACTTTTAAAATGTACAAAAAAGGATGGCTATATAACCTGCCGTGTAACTTCATTTCTGTATGTGTGAAATATCTGTTTTTCCTCCTCTTCGTGTGTATATTACATCAAAATGCTATTACTCTGGGAAATATATTATTGCATATCTGTGACATTAATTGGACAAGACTTTCGTACGATATATGAAGAAATTTAGTCAAAGATGTCCTTAAAAGAAATTTAGCCAAATATTTTTCTTTTTTCAGAAGGGACATAAGTGCTGTACATATCATCGGAAATTAAAATAAGATCACTTTGTTATCATCTGGCGTAAGCTGATGAGCATATTAAGGACACTTTATAATGGATAGGAGCAAATAAATAAGATTCTATCAATATCCCATTTCTTGTTATCATAAACTCTTTATTAGTAAAGTTGCTTTAGCATGGACAAACATTTTTAGGGGACTACACCATAGTAAAGAATGGGACTTCACCTTGCTTCTAAGAATGTATAGCAGGACACTAGGGGAAGGTGAAATATAGATTATTTGAAGAAATTTCTGGATATTTGAAGCTTAATTGATAGCACTATCCAATTGCTTGGGTTGCCGGAATAATTAATTTGGACTGGGTCCCCATCTGGATGTGTTTCATGCAAAGAGGCTTATAAGCACTTTGACCCTCAGGACCGCCCAATTCGATGGGGGTAAGTGGATCTGGATAAAGTTCATTCTACCTTCTCACCAAATCCTGTTGTGGAGAATCCTCCATCGACAGGTTGGAATGGAAGATAAGTTGTGCTTACTGGAGTGTATTTAGCCTCTTGATGCCAGCTTTGTCAAAAGGCTATAGAAAATTCCAAGCATTTATTTCTTCACTGTGAATTTGCAGAAGAAGTGTGGTAGTTTTTGGCTGACATCTTCAGACGTTCAGTTGATACATCACAGTCGGTAGAGTGTTTGATCAGTAAGCTTGAGTAGTGTTTATAGCACTCAATTACATAGTATTTTGTGGGCTATGGTACAAACAACTTTCATGAGCATTTGGACAGCCAACAATCAGGCCATTTTTAGCAGAACTTAGTACCTACTGGAAGTTACTTGCATTTCATTAAGATAACAGGGAAGGAAGCCGATGAACTGGCTAGGGTAACTATATAAGTCTCATGATGAACGGCCGATTCTTTGCCGTCCGGAGATTGTGGGACTCTCATTGAGCTGCTTCAGAAATTGGTTGGGTGAAGGCTAATACTGATTGAGCAGCTCACAGAAGCCCGGGTCAAGCTAGATGTGCTGGCATGTTTCTCTCGTGCTGGGGGTTCGTGAAGGGTTGCTTTGCAACCCCCTTGGAATTTTGTTGACTTTCGAAGCTGAACTCTTTAACTGTGATACATGCAGTTTGGATAGCATGGGAAAAGAATTGGCGTCAGTTATGGATAGAGAGTTACTCAACCTTTGTGGTGCATCTCTTGACAACATGGTTTGAGGGTGTGCCATAGAAGTGGAGATATGGGATACATGATTACATCGATTATCTTGCATGCAGGTTTGGGTTTCACACATCTATCGGAAATGTAATAGAGTTTTAAATGCTTTGGATGGGTTTGCAGTATAGGGGCAGAGATTGAACTGGTGGAATGCATCACTTGATTTTTGCGCTATTTTCATGTCTGAGGATGCTCTGGGTCGTTTTAAATATTGGTTTTAGGTAGATCTTGTTCTTTGTTTCCTTAGCATGTCGGAGATGATTTTCTTTCGAACTATTGTACCGATATGTTTTTTCTCATTGATAGTAATAGGGGGGAGAGTAAATGGTGAGGGTGCTACGTAGGTGCCAACTTAGTTGGGATATGTTGGTGCACCTCTTGAGCCCTTCCATAAACACATTAACATTAAAAAAAAAAAAAAGGTTTTTGGACATCATTGGTTTCATCACAAAACACCCACACAATACTCTTTTTATATTATTGGATACAATCTTTCATTTGATTTCCGACATTTTAAGATATCTAAATTAATACTTCATCATCTGGGTTCAAACTGTAATGATTGATAATATTTTCCTATTTTAACAAGTCTAGTGTTCATGTCAGTGTTAAAATTATACGCACCATGACGTTTATTAGCTATCTCAGAACAAAAAGAAGCATTAATTTTAGACGTTGCAGTAGAGCTACTAAAGGAACGTAGACATTCACCAATTTTATTTACTTAAATAGAATTATACCTTTCATTAATAAAATGTTCATATTATTGATTTATAATATTTATACTAAAACTTAAATTTTCTGAAAATTATTTTGTTGCACATTGAACTCCAAACAATTTAATGTGAGGATCCATCATAGCCACCACCGAGAAAATTAGTGGCATATTTTTCACTACAACAAATAACTGATTTCGCGACAAAAAAAATGTTGTCGCAACAATTGAGATTTTTTTGCAGAAATAATTTAGCGACGACAACATGTTTGTTGCATGTATTGTCGCGCTATATGAGTCACAGATTCGTTCTGCGACGACTTTCGACAATTTATCGCATTAATAAAATCGCGACACTATTTGTTTGACGCGTAGAATACGGAATAGCAACACAATATTTGTAGCCATAATATCGTCGCCATATATATATATATGTCGTGAAAAATTAAAAGGGCGACAAGTTAGTTTGTCGCAACGAATATTCCAATAAAGTTTTTACAAGAAATATGTTTATTGCGAATGTTGAGTCACAGAATGTATTCTGCGATAACTTTCGGCCATTCATCGCATTAACAAAATCGCAATACTATTTGTTTGACGTACAAAATAGCGACACACAAAAAATGCATATATATCGCAAAAAATTAAAAGAGTGACAAGAAAGTTTGTCGTAACGATTATTCCAATAACGTTTTTGCAAGAAAATATGTTTGTTGGGAATATTCTTTTAAATGGGTAATTTTTGCTACCTATTTTATTTTGCGACAATACATGCTAGTAGTAATATATCTTTAATAATAGGTAATGTTTGTCGTGAAATATGTTTTACAATATTTTTTTATGTCTCATAATATATTTTAATATATTCAACATTTGTAGTACAATTTATTATGTAACAAGTGGTGTTTGTAATTAAATTTATTTTGCAACATAGAGAGTTTATTGCATCATCATTTGTGCGACAATGTATAGTTGTTGCCTAATTTATTTCGTGTTTATTTATATACGTCGCATATTTTATTCTACAATATATAAAATTATTACGCAAATTATTTTGCGACAACGAATATTATTTGTGTCAAGTTGTGCTCGCAATTAAATTTATTTAGAAACAAAAAAAATTTGTCGCTTCAATATCATGAAATCCTTAGCATGAGTCGAGGAACACACACCATCAACAGTGGAGAAGATATTATATAAATAGAGAGATAATAAGCAGGTTAAACATTTTTGCCTCAGGAAACTAAAACTACTCACACTAGCAGACTTATCATAAAGCCTGAGAATAAGGCGTTTGAAATTATAGAAGATTCTTTTTTTTTTAATTGTTTTTTTGAACTGCTAGAGACATCGTATGGAGGAGAACGCAAGCTTGGCCTCATGCAGCATTTATCTCATCCCATTCAACCTAAGAATAAGCATAAAAAGAGAGGATTTCAATCAAAATCATTTCTTCATAAATGTGCAATAACATAAATGCAGAGAAGTTCTTCAACCCCCTTGAATCCATGTTTTGTTTAAAGAGAAAGCAGGGTCTGAGAAAGCTTTAATCATATAGATTTGGGAAGAAATTATACATTTCAACTTGACTATACATAGCTATGAGCGATAGATAAAGAAGACAATTTTGGGTTCTAAGGTATAGACAGTTGGAATCCCCCTTCCCCAACGTCACATCTTTCCAGCGTTGATAGGCTAGATCCAGGTACCCTGGAGGGGGGATGAATGTGTCCAATGATATAATAGCAGAACCAGACCTAATGTGTGGTCAATTGAAACTGAAAGTTATTAATTCCTGCCAATACCTGGTAAAGCTAACAGATACAATGACCATGAAACCAAAAATTTATTCTATTTTTATTTATGTATGTCGGAGATTCTATTTGAAACATTTATTTGAAAACGTAACTTCATTAAAATTAACTCGTGGCTTTATAAAAAGAATGCTTCAATATACAATTATTAAAATATAAATGATATCAAAATAGATAAAAAAAAAAAATCATATTAGTGTCAACCAAATAAATATAGACCAAGATACTATTTACAAATTTGGTTATCTCAAAACCAAAATAAATAAAAATAAAGTATAATACGAGTAATTTCAAGGTTGAACTACTTAGGACTAACATTTCTGAAAACTTAAACCAATCCACAAACTAGTAAAATTTTCACATGAATTATGCTTATGAACTAAACTAAATTAATTGCCAGAAGGGAAAAAATGTAATCCATAACAAACTATCAAATCAAAAAAACTGGAAAAAGGAAACTAAAAATTATCTCAAATTGTGCATATCTAAACGGGAGCACATAGAAAGCGAGAAAAAAATGTCAATAAAAATTCTTATCAACCAATAACCAATCAAATATATCTCATTAGTCGGTTATTCTAACCTTAAATATCAATAAAAATTCTTATCAACTCTCGGTTGATGCATCGTCAGTACTTGAATCTGCACGGAAGGAAAAAATGTAGATAGTCATTAAAAAATAAAATAGAAAAACATTACAAAAAAAAAAATTTTTAAATATAGAATAAATACGTATAAAGTATGTTTTACTTACCAATATCACTATTAGCGTTATCATCTTCACCATTTAGAGATTTCTCATCTTCACTGTAATATATCATTTTCAATAATTTCTGGATCAATGTCTCCTCTATTTGTAGTGCTTCATTTTCATTGTTCTCGTCTAGACATTGTTTTGCTACCTCCATAAATGAATTAACACCGTCTAAATATTCTTCACTTAATCTATTATGAAATGGCATCCAACTCCTATCCATCAAGTGTAACACTGTATTCCCAGAAATAGAATTAGAATCCAACCATCTCACAATAATAATTTAGAAGCAAAAAAATTAACAAGAAACACATCTCACAATAATATACCAGAGACGACCAGCAACGTAACAGACTTCAGATCCAAGTAGATTATAACAGGTAATTGTGTACATAATCTTTCTCAATATACCCGTTAGATATATAAACAAACTTCCTGATTTCTAATTATAATCGACTAAG